>VMDO01006779.1:0-96980 GCA_007922755.1 Pedetes capensis
AAAAAAAGGGCAGCATTTGAGGAATGTGGGGGCCTCAGTTCCCTATTACTCATGCTCCCCACTGCCCACTTTTCCCCCCACACCACCAACTCATGTGGGACTGTGGCATGAGAGAGAAGGAAGCCTTTGTTGTGGTAAGTCTCTGAGGATGCAGGCTTCGTGTTCTATTAAGCTAAACTTACTTGTCCTGTGCAAAAAGCAGGCACAATGGCCCAAGCTCAATTCTGCCCAGTGTCAGTGCTATGCTGTCCTTCTCCCTGTCTCTCTTTTTATTTTCAACCCCAGCACTCAAGCTGTGCGTGTGGCCAATGAGAATCAGATCTTGGACACCTGTACTGAGTGCTGAGACAGAAGCTCTCTGAGTTTGGGTCCAAGGAGAGCTTACAGTCAATGTTTGTGTCTGTTTGGGTCCTGGAAGAGACAGTAGTATGCCTTTCATAGGAGAGAGAATGGAGAATTCTGAGAAGCTCATCACCAGTAAGAGAAAAGATGTGAGAACTGAGATGGGACATCGCATCTAGTAAGGGTTCACCACCATGGGAAGCAAAGAATTGAGATGGAACCAGGCTTTAGAAAAGAACTGGAACAATAAACATGGTAGAGAAGACGTGTGGATCTCCAGAAGCAACTAGTGATGGTGTTAGAGTTAAATTGTGAGATATGAGGTTAGAAGGAAGTGGTGGACACACAGAGGAATAGAGATGTTTTGAAGAGGGTAAAAAAGAACCCAAGTTGGTGACAATAAACGTTAAGGGTGAGAGAAAGATGAGGTAAAGATAATTCCAAAGTTTTAAGGCTTGAAGATTTTGGAAAAATGTAGTGTTATTGGCAGTGACAGTACATGTTTTGGGAGAGAGATTATTTTTGATAAAAATACGATGAATCGTTTTGTGTGGATTGAATTTGCAGTGACTTTGTGACATTCAGCAATGCCCGGTGGGCAGTTGGTAAAGTTCTTTCTAATCAAGGCAACTTTCCCTTTTCTTTCAAGTACAGTTCAAGAATTCAGCTTCTGATTATTGATTTATTCTTTTGCTTTCATTTTTGTCAAAAATCAAGTCAATCTCTCCAACCACTTAATATGTATGTTATGATGGTGAAGATGTTTAATATCTTCACTATTCTGCAGCTACTTCTTATTCTATTTCCCTTCCTACTTCAACAGTGAAGGAGTCTACACTGTGCTCTCACTGCTAATGTATTTATAAAGCATGGCCCTGCTGCTCCTTCATGCCCTTGCTACTTGCAATTTATTTTCTGCTTTGGCCTTTCTGACATGGCCTCAGCATGTGTCAGATTGTCTTATACACGCCCTTGATCTTTTGCCTTACTAACATTTTGCATATGATTATATTTCAGAGTTTGGAATCTTCAATCATGCAGTGAAGAGTGATGTTACATTCATTTTAAATTCTGGAGATTGAAATAGAGGTCAGGGTGGAGGAAGAGATTGACTGAATTTTTGTAGGAGGCACAATACTTTAAAGAAAAGCATTCTAGCCAAATAATTTTCTGGTCCTAAATGCCCTTGATATTCACTAACTTCAGGTCTCCAAGGGTGGAGAAATTGAGCCACAGTGACACATTAACTTGTTATGTGTGTCTAAGATCTTTGTGGCTGATAATCAGAGAGAGAAAAAAAAATGATTTGGAGTTGACACCCAAGTTAGTACCTTACTATTGGTCAGTTTCTCACTACACCTGGAAGCCTAAAGTTAGAAAAGATCAAGGACTTTTTGGGCCAGAAAAACTCAGGGATTTAGGTTCTCTCTGAATCCTCAGGGTGTGCCAGGAGAAGGTCCTCTCTGAGGAGGTAGTTAGTACTTCTTCATGTCTCTATAAACAGCACAAATATTTGGGAGCAAGTCTCTGTTCTCTTGGAGCCTGTCATATACCAATCTCATTGGCTTTGGTACTCAATGTTTCTTTTCTTCTATGCCTTTCACATATGCATTGAAGATGAAGGTGCACCTGCCTCATGTCATGGTGTTTTCATTCACATCATATGATTGTGAAAGCTGGACACTGAACAAGGGAGACAGGAGAAGAATTTGACGCTTTTAAATTATGGTGCTGGAGATGAACATTGAATATACCATGGACTGCCAAAAGAACCAACAGATCTGTCCTAGAAGAAGTGCAACCAGAGTGCTCCTTGGAAGCAAGGATGGCTGGACTACATCTTACATATTTTAGACATATAGTCAGGAGAGACCAATCCCTGGAGAAAGACATCATGTTAGGGAGAGTGGCAGGTAAGCGAAAAAAAGGAAAACCCTCCACTAGATGGATTGACACAGTGTCTGCAACAAGGGGTTTAAACATAAATAAGATCATCTGCCTGGCACAGAATCGGGGAGTGTTTCAATCTGCTGTACATAGGGTTGCTATGAGTCAGACTCAACTCGACGGCACCTAACAACAACAACAACAACAACAATGCACTTCCACTTGGTCCATTGTCACTGAAGGTGGTGATGGTTAGGGAGGTAGGGAAAATGTCCTATTGATGATGTCTTTGATATGCTTATTCCAATATGCTATCTCTACACCAATGCTTGTGGAATGACTTCCTACTGTCTCTCTGCCCCTACATGGGACACAAAAATGTATTCCTCCTCTAACCTTTCCCCCCTTCTCATCAGTGAAGACACAGAGATGAAGATTTTTCCCTTTTCTTACTTCTCAGGCAAAATCCACAAAACTGCAATGGCAAACTGGTAATATTATTGCCCTTGATTGCATGGATTTAAAAATAAAGAAATAAAAGTGATGTTTAGTGCTAATGAGTCTACAGTAAAGTAATAGAAGTCTGCAAAGTGAGCTGAGCTGTGCACAGATGTGAAATAAGTTTGTTCATATCATCTCAGTGGACAAAGAGCCTATCAGAATTGGTAGAGGACTCTTAAAATACACCCCCTTATGGTACATTTCCTCAACTTCCAACTAGCAATGTCAGATAATATAGATAGCAATACACTGAGTATATGACCCATGTAGAAGAGAAAACAAGTTGAGAACCAAGGCTTGTATGATCAATTCAAACAAAGTAAGAAAATTGTTGTTCAACTTGAAGTCTTTACTGATAGCAGATCAGAAGCCGAATATGAAAAGCAGACCAAATTTACTCCTAGACTGCAATATTTCCAAGTTACATGGACTTAGAATTAGATTAGGTTTATTCATGCCCAAAGTCTAAAAAGATTAGAAAAACATGTTGCAGTTGTGTACGTTTTGATGGGAAGGGATAGTATTAATTACCATATTTTTAAAAAATGCTGATTTCATGAAGAGTGATGTAGCCTAAAGAAATTATAATTGCCCATGGCCAAAGTGGTATAATGGGGAAAAGCTAGACTTTGTAGACACAATTGTATGAGGTTTTTTTCTTGATTTACCATTTGACCTCAGGCAAATTTATTTTCTTTATGTTTTATTTTAATTATTTATTTTTTTGCAGTACTGGGGATTGAACCCAGGGCCTCACACTTGCATGCTTTGCAAGTGCTGGACCACTGACCTGCACCCCCAGCCCATTTTTTAAAACTCTTTTTGAGATAGGGTCTCGCTAAATTACACAGTCTGCCTCTAGTCTCAAACTTGAGATCCTCCTGCCTCCACCTCCCGAGCCGCTGGGATGACAGGCGTGCACCACTGTGCCTGGCTTCAAGCAAGTTTATTAATTCTGCTTAGCCATCATTCTCTGATTTGCAAAAACAAGGGATTAATACCTGCCATTCAAGTTTGTTGGAGGGAGTAAATAAACTAAAATCTCTAGAACAGTGCCAGGCATATAGCAGGCAATGAACAAATATGAGTTGCTATTATTACTATACAAAGTTAGGAACAGAATCTATATTCATGTTCAGAGTATAGCTTTTTTTCTTCTACATCATAAAACTCCTAAATCACGTTCTTATTAAGAGAAACTAGCATTTATGAAGAGTTTACAAAAACTTTGACATCTGTTAATCATAAGAAAAAGAAGGGCCAGTTTATAATCCAGCTGTATTGATAGGAGATGATGACTTTGAAAGGTTAAATGACTTGCTCAATAATGCTAATCAGTAACAGTTGTTGTTAGGTGTCATTGAGTTGGATCTGACTTATAGTGACCCTATGTACAACAGAACGAAACACTATCTGATACTATGCCATGCCCAGCACTATGTCTGTGCTTCTCCACTATTCATAGGTTTTTCAATGGCTGTTTTGGGAGTGGGCTGCCAGCTCCTTCTCCCATTTTTACAGTGCTGGGGATTGAGCACAGAGCATCACTTTACCAACTGAGTTAAATGAGAAATAGAGGTAGGACTAACTCAGGGCTCCCTCTATACTAACCAACACCATCTTTGTTCTTTTACAACTGAGCTTTTACAGATCTCCATTTCCTCCATTCCTTAACTAAAGGGCAATGTTATTGCTTTTCAAATATACCCTCTTTTTTTATGCCATCATCTGAAAATAGTTGCTCTGAAGTAATATAACTGGTATACTTAATGAGTTGAATATATGGTGTAAGTAGAAAATAAATATATTGGTTCTCATCATTGCCCTTTTAAACACTATGGATGGTTCATTTCTGCAGTTGGTATGAATCTCAGCCAGCATCTGATATGTCTCCATGTACTTGCAGGTAATACAATGTCCCTTGGCCTTCCAGCTCTCATGGTAAGTGATATTTGACTAGTTCTCCCAACATAAAAAATTACAAAACTAGACAAATAAATATGTATCAGTATGCTTTAAGATGAATTCTGTAGAAATACTGCTGCTGGAGTTCTCTAATTATATTATTATGAATTGAGTCTCAGTCTCTGGATGTCCAGTGGCCCATCCTGTGCTAATCCTCACTTCTGGGGTATGTAATATACCCAGGAGGATCTCCTGAGCAAAGGCCACTTCAAGACAGATGCGGGTTAGCTTTCTTCTCCAAGTGACCCACATCTCACAAAAGAAGACAGTAATATTGTCCATGAAGATCAGCTTGCTCCCAGCTGGTCTTTTTACTTTAACTTTTTTCTTTTTTCTTTTTCCTGCCATGAGCTTCAGCTTCTTTCTTCAGACTTTTCCAGGCACAGTTTTGACATCAGTCTTGGACCTCACATTACATGCAAAGTTGCTTCCCTTGAAGCTGGTTAAGATGACGGACTGAAAGCAGCCACACTTTAATCAAGAAAGAAGAAAGAGTTATAGTCTATAAGGTTTCTACTCAGAATGGAGGTTCATGAAGAGTGCCTTAAGTTAGTGGGAAATGAATTGTGCTACAACATCAGACCAAAAGCATGAAACTTTTAGGATAGAGAAGTGGAACCAGTCAGGCAGTATTTTAGAGGCGCCTACTCCATGCAAGCAGCGGCAGGTGTGTGGGGAGAACCTCTATCCATGCAGGGGAGTTGGGGCATGGAGTCTGACACACACGAGAAAAGGCCTCAGCATAATCTATCAGGAGCTAATTTATGGACTAGACAGCTGCAACTAACACAGACAGTGGCTTCCGAGTGAACTCTATGCAAACTGTGCTGCACGGAACAAGACTGGTGACCCAGCTCATCTTGCCCCAACAGAGAAATACATACACCTATACAGGTAACTGAGGTCCACCTGAAAGGCTGAGCATATCAGCAAAAAGCTGAGTTTGACCTAGGAATGGGTGCTGCAGGATCACAGTCAAAACCTGTGGGGCAGCAGTGACACTGTGAAAATAAGCATAGTGAGACAAAGAGTTGCCATCCCCCCCACCCCTCCCAGCAGCCTGGGGCAGTTAAGAAGCTGTCGCCAAAATGAACACAGGACATTGCCCCTTTCAGTAGACAATCCTGGAGCCTAGCTATGGGACACCCTGAGAAATAGGAGGAATCTATGGGTAACGTAATGCCGAAAAGTTCCCGGCAGATGTAGAGAATGTTCCAAATTGTGCATATCTAAACACTCCTGGAGGCCAGCTGCTGGTGGCCCTGAGATACTAGCGGCTACCACAAGTATTCCAACAACTTAGAACCCCCAGGAGCCATGTGTTCTGTCAAAGGAGATTGGTCTGCTTCGGTGCTTGGCAGTGAAACCCAAATGCCCACAGTGAGGGCTGCGGACAAACCTAGCCCAGCTTTATAGGCTGTTGAAGGAGTGGCCACTGAAGGTGCTACACTTAGGGATCCAGTAGGGAGCCTGACAGTTTGTGAGTCAGATGGATCAGAATTGGAGCAACTCATGAATGGGTAGAGGGATTTGTAGAGCCTACACTCTCTCTGAGATCTGAGCTGCAATGGAGGTGGGAAAGAAGGGTTGGGACAGCTGTTTGAGAACATCTGGAAAGAAGGTGGAAGTCTTAAGGACCTGTGTGACTGTCACATAGTCTGAATTAAGCAGTGTGAGTTGAGTGGTTCAGGGTTGTTTTTCTTTCTTTTTTTCATTTTTAAATTTTTTCAGTGTGAGTTGAGCAGTTTTTTAAAATGTGTATGTGTGTTTGTTTTATTATTATTATTTTGAATTTTGTGTAAGCCTCTGAAGAGTTGGTTAATTCTGAGGGTCTCTCACTAGCTTTCCCCTACATGGACTTTGAAACTTTTCACCACTAACCTCACTAACCATAATTTCCAACTAGTATTTGGTTTAACTTACACCAATCAATCAATATTGCCCAAATTTATTTGTGAAAACCAAAATAGAACTTCTTATACTCATGCATTGTTTAGATCTTGCATCCAGACCAAGCAATGGGAAAGCTTTAACATAAAAATATATGAAACATGAAAGTTCAGGTTGGATGGGATGGGTGAATGGACCAAAGCCCTTCAAAAGATAATTTTAAAGTAACCAAATTCTTACCGATGCTAGAAAAATAATTTAGAAGCCTGCTTATAAATATTTTGAAAGACCTCAAAAACACCATAATGAGAGCAATTGAAACACTGGACAATAAGTATCTAATTTAGAAGAAAAATTCAGCAAAGAAATTGAGATCCTGAAGAAGAATCAAACAAAAATGCAAATACAAAGTAAATCAACTTAATATGGCAGTAGAATCTTTGGCACCCAGACTGAATGAAATTGAGAATAGGATTTGTGATACTGAAGAAAAAGTTGAAGATCTTATCTATTCAGGTACCAAGAAAGATAGAAACATGAAGCAGTATGATCAATACTTTCAAAAGGTCTTTGATAAAATGAAAAGACACAACCTACAAATTCAGGGGGTTCACAAAGGAGCTGAAAATAACACTAGGGGATTAGGAAATCTTTTCATTGAAATAATAGCTGAAAACTTCCTAAAACTAAGGGAAGAAATACATACCTATACCACAGAGACATCTAGAACTCCAAATGGAGTAGACCAAATCAGATCCTATCCATGACACATTATAATTGGAATGCTAAATCTAGATAGCAAAGAAGCTATTTTAAAAGCTGCAAGAGAGAAACATCAACACACTTACAAAGGCAAACCCATCAGAATAACAACCGACTTCTCAAAAACAACTTTAAAGTCAAGGAAAACATAGACATCATTCAAGTCCTGAAAAATAATAACTGCTAACCAAGATTACTTTACCCAGCAAAGATATCTTTTAAAATAGATGGAGAGTACAAAGCATTTCATGATATTGATAAATGATTTGTGATCACCAAGCCAGCATCTCAGAAGATCCTTAATGAACACCACATATAGGAGTAGTAAGACAACCCCAAGTGCAAGATCATAGGAATGAATAATAGATATGAGAGGAACTCATGGATACAACAGGCTAATTAAAAATAAAAAATAGAAACAAACACCAAAATGATGCAGAATAATAAGCTCCTCTCAATAGTTACCCTAAATGTAAATGGTCTCAATTCACCATTCAACAAGACTCAGTTGCCCAGGAAACTGTGCCAGGCTTTCACAAATGGGGTCACATGTAGCTAAAAAGCTTCTGTACAGCAAAGGAAACAACAGAGTTAAGGAAGAGTCCACAGAATAGGAGACAATCTTTGCAGCCTGCACATCTGACAGAGGACTAATTTCTAGAATATACCAAGAACTTGAGAAATCAAATACCAAAATAATAACCCATTAAATAAGTTGAACAGATAATACTCAAATGAAGAAGTATAGATGGCCAAGAAATACATGAAAAATGATGAATATCCCTAGCTATTAGGAAAATGCAACTCAAAACAACACTGAGATTCCATCTTATTCCAATAAGAATGGCCAAGATTAATAAAATAAATAATAACAAATGTTGGCTAGGATGTGGAGAAAAAGGAATCCTTTTACACTGATGATAGGACTGTAAATTAGTTCAGCTCCTTTGGAAATCAATATGGAGGTACCTTAGAAAACTAAGACTAGAACTGCCATATGATCCTATAAGGGTCACTCTTGAGTCTCTCAATATGATGGGCTGCGGTTTAGCTCACTTGGTAGAGTGTTGCTCTACACTCTTGGAGGACCTGTGTTAGACCCTCAGCAATGCAGAAATGGGAGAAGGATGTGGCAATCCACTCCCAAAGCAATCCTGAAATAATCAGCCATTGAAAACCCTATGAGGGTTGATATGAGTCAGACAGGACTGAATGGCACATAATAACATATCCCAGCTATACAACTCCTGGGAATATACTCAAAGGAAGATAAGGCATCATACCACAGGAACACCTGTACTTCCATATTTAATGCAGCACTCTTCACAATTGGAAGGATATGGAATCAACCAAGATGTCTATTAACAGAGGAGTGAATTAAATAATTGTGGTATATATACATAGTGGGCTATTACTCATCAATAAAGAAGAATGAAGTAATGTCATTTGCAGCAAAATGCATAGAACTGAAGAACATTATGTTAAGTGATCTAACCTAGTCCCCAAAAGAGAAATAGTGTATGTTCTCATATGTGGGAGCTAAATATAATTTAAAGGAAGAAAAAAGAACTATACATATATAGATATATAAAATGAACAATCATACTTATCTAAGAAGTGAAAATATAAGCAGAGTAGAAAGAAGTGGGGAGGGGATCAGCAAGTGGGAACAGATGTTGGGGAAGGGGTAAAGGAGAGGGGAAGTAATGTAGAGAGGTAAAGGGAGAGAGGAAAAACTCAAGTATATGATGCAACTATATGAATAGGGGCTGGGATTTAGCTCAGTTGGTAGAGCGCTGCACTGCAGTCTCTGAGGTCTTGAGTTCAATTCCCAGCACCGCAAAAATGGGAGAAGGACCTGGCAATCCACTCCCAAGGCAATCCCGAAACAGTCAGCCATTGAAAACCCTATGAGGGTCGCTATGAGTTGGATACCGACTCGACGGCACCTAACAACAACAACATATGAATAGATGGGGAAAAATAGGGGAATATAAAAATATCAATGAGAAAATAATCCATGATTGCATATGTAATTTTTATTACATGTTAATTAAAATTCCTAAAAATAAAGAAAGAAATCAAAGTCAAGCTCCTTTTGCAGTTTACCAGAAGCTTCTTTTACTTGCCCTCTTCCCTTCCCTGATGGGAAGAGGAGCATTACAACATTCTGTAACTTCCTGAAGTTATTTTGTGCTTCCATTTAATCCTTTTATGCCCTCAAGATGGTTGATGAGCAGATCATGGCAAGACTGATTTCTTATCATTTACTTTGCACGTTCAGCAGAAGTGGTCCTGTCCTTCATTTTCCACTGTACATGCACTTAGTACCTATTGTTTACTTTCTCTAGTTTTAGACCAAGGGAAGAATTGTCCAGTTTTAACATCCTGTTACAAAGGGGCATTTTAATGCCCTGGGAGCTGACCTTTAGCTGACATTCTTGGCTTTTCAAAGCAGAGCACTTTTACTAAATTATTGGCTACAGAAAATCTGTCAGAAGATTCAGTTTATACACAATTAAGTTAAATGTCAAAAGTGACAGCTGATTTTGTGATGCTTTCAACAGTGAAAATTCTCGTCTCACCAGTCTTCCTGCCACCCACAAACAAACAAACATCTGACTTTCATTTGTAAGTTGATTCTTCTCTCCTATCAAACAATTCTGTGTTCTTGCTTTATAACTTTTTACAAATTTTATTTTGTTTTTGCAGCTCTGGGGATTGAACCCAGGGTGTTGTGCTTACTAGGCAAGTGCACCTCCACTAAGCTACATTTCCAGGTTGGTTATAACTTTATTTTTAAATAAAAATAAGGATATTCAATGCTAGGCTGAATAAGCCATCATCTCATTATTATAAGAAAGTCTTAAAATTATGCAATTATTATTGGTCTCTGATGCCTGTTGCAACAATTCTCTGGGACTGAAGGCAACTTACCTTCTTGTTAGCAAGTGGTATCAACCCCAAGACAGAAGTAGTAGTAGCAGTGGTACTTGTTGCTATTAGGTGTCATCGAGTTGGGTCTGACTCATAGCAACTCTATATACCACAGAACAAAACACTCCCCAATTCTGTGCCAGGCATATGATCTTATTTATGTTTAAGCTCATTGTTGCAGATACTGTGTCAACCCATCTAGTTAAGGGTTTTCCTTTTTTTATTGACCTGCCACTCTCCCAAATATGATGTCCTGCCCCAGAGATTGGTCCCCCCTGGTTACACGTCTAAAATATGCAAGATACAGTCTAGCCACCCTTGCTTCCAAACAGCTCTCTGGTTGATTTTTTTCTGTTATTTCTTTTGGCAGTCCATGGTATATTCAATATTCATCTCATAATTCAAAAGCATCAATTCTTCTCCTATCTCCCTTATTCAACATTCAGCTTTCACAACCATTTAATACAACTGAAAATACCATGGCACGGGTCAGGCACCCCTTTATCTTCTGTGCGACATCTTTACTTTTCAATACTTTAAAGAGGTCTTTTGCAATAGCTTTTTCCAGTGCAATGCATCTTTTGCTTTCTTGACTGCTGCTTCCATGGGTGTTGATTGTAGTACCCAGGTATTAATGGTAGAACCAAGTAAAGCAATATCTTAAACAACCTCAATCTTTTCTCCATTTATCATGAAGTTGCTAATGACCCAGTTATAAGGATTTTTGTGTTGTTAATGTTGAGTCACAATCCATACTGAAAGCTGTGTTATTTGATTTTGATCAGTAAGTCTTTCAAGTCCTCTTCACTTTCAGGAAGCAGACTAGTGTCGTCTGCATAACTCAGGTTGTTGATGAGTGTTCCTCCAATCATGATGTCGTGTTCTTCATAACGTCCAGCTTCAGTATGAAAATTGAATGAGAACCCAAGTGGATGTAGGGATTACTGTGATTTTCTTTGTGAAGAACAGATTTTTACTGGGATATTGAATTTCCTACTTCTCCCTTTCCCTTTACTGGTCTCTAAATGCCATTTTAGTTGCAAAATTGGTTTTCTTAAGAAGATCCTATACTTCCATTTTGAAGATGGTAATATAAACTTGGCCTTACCTAACTCTCCTTTTGACTTACCCCAAAGTAACAACAGCAGCAACAAAAGAAGTGGGGCAGGTGGACAGAGAGACAAATGAAAATGCAATGTCTGTCTTCAGTTGAAGGGGGAGATAGCATAAACAACATTATAAACAACAAAGTAGTTGAAGGAGGATAATTATGGTGGCAATCACATAGGGATAGGGGAATTAAGGAAAGGATGTCCACATAGGCAAATCCCAGAATGAATTATGTTTTTTAAAAGTAGAGACTTTACCTAATAGAGCGAAACTGAAGTGCCTGTTTGCAAACAGAGAACAAGGTATACTGGCAGTCAAGGAAGTTTTCCCTTAAGTTGGTTTTATTATGAAAAATGATGAGAGGGGCCAAATTAGGAATTAAGGGCTATTTGCTAGGATAATTTGACTCAGAATGATAAACACAAACTTCAAGTAAAGTTTCAGTAAAAAAATAATAGTCTATGCTCAGACTTCTCCACAGAAATTAGTGGGGCAACACTTATGAATTTCATATCCAGGCAAAATATTGTTTCTTTTTTTAGAAACAAAATTTCTGAACATATTAGACTGTAGGGAATTTTTTAGGCTGCAGTTTATTTTAAAAAACAAACTACTAAAGGAAGGCCAAAGGCTATAAAGCATCGGATGTGTAGGATGACCAAGTGTAGAGATTTAATGCACAATGTAATGATTATATAGCATTGGATCATTCTGAGACTTCTGGGCAAAAGAATAGATTTTAGGTACTTTTGCTACACATATACATATACACAAAATAGGTACCTATGTGAGATGATAGATGTTATTTTTCTTGACTACAGTAATTTTCATTATATGTATATCAAAACATACTTGACACAACAAATGTATGCAAGAAACATTTTTTGAAAAGAAAACTAGTAAAGGTTAAACTTCAGCAAATCAGAAAATTAGCGTTAAAATATAGAAAAACCATTTGTGGTAGGCACTGAATCTGTATAACTGCACAAAAGCAAATATGCAGAATATAGCTATAGAACAGAACATAAATGTTACAAACTCCAAGAAATACTGGGGAGGGGTAAGGGGAGAGAAGAATGGTTTATTATAACTTTGATGTTTTTCTCATCTCCTGCAGTGGAATATTAAAAGAGAGTTGTTCTAGCTAATAGAAGAACTGATCAAGGCATACAAAGGGGGGAAGTGGTGGTAGGAGTGGCCTGCCCTGTAAGGAAGAATATTTTATTACTGATGTATTAACTGGTGCTCCATAGTAATTACCAGACTGACTTACAGTTGGTTTTCTTATTGTTTTAAATTTTTCTAAGGAGCAATGCATTTCCTTATTGTTGGTATCTAGCATAGACATTTCCTATAGCCTCACCCTGGGTAATCCACTGGATAAAGGTACAAGTATATTTATCATTACAAAAGCAAGGATTAAAAAGATTGTATATTCTGTTAAATGAAGTAGCTGAGTAGAAGGAGGTAAAGGGAAGAAAAGTACACATCAAATTTCTCTTTGGTCATTGTATGGAGTTAACTGATACTGTAGAAAAAACTCATTGTAACTTTGAGTTGAGTAGGCAAAGATTTATTACATAAGGATCCCTGTGGCACAAACCATAAAGGAGTGATTTATAGCCTGTGATGATTAAAAAAACCTATTTCTTAGAGGATTAAGGGTATTATGCAAAGTTATAGATAAGAACGTTCACTATTAGGAAAAAGAACTCTTCTAAATTTTCAGAGAAAACTCCAATATAAAACAAAATGAAGAAAAGAAACCACAGTGATGAAAAGTATGATGATAGCATAAGACCCTTCCTGTTGAGAAAATGAGGTTTCCTTTTTTTATATACTGTCATAGTCTCTTCACTTTCTGGCTCACTTTGCACCGTTTTCTTTCACATCTTGCATGCAGAAGCCATGAAAAACTATTCATTTCCCTTTTGGAAGGGCATGAGGCAGTGCAGCAGGCTGGCACGATAGCAGAGAAACACAAACTCCTAAAATCATAGCTACTGTAATCAATTGCTGCTATTACTTTGCTCGCCTTTTACTAATTCCTAGGAGTTGATCAAGGCTTAAAACAAATGTCTACTAGTGTCATTGAACTGAGACAGGATGTGTCATGGCAAGAGCATCGGCCCTGGAGAATGACATTTCTGCATTGCAAATGTAGCTTTGCCATTGACCCTCTATGTGGCCTTGTGTCTTCTCCAGGCTCAGCTTCTTCATGTGGAATACTGGAATACTATATATCTTGCAGGGTTCCCATGTGGATAATAAAAGGTAAATATTTTATCAGTAACTTTTCTAGTGTATAAATTAATGGGTTTCATTATGACATTTCCACAACCGCATATCATTGTACATTATTCCAAGGTAATGTTTATTGGACACTACTGTGTTCCTGTCTCTAGCATCTTACATTGTAAAACTTGATAGACTACTTTGTTAGGACCTACATACTGATATTATTGCCATTTTACAGATAAACTGAGGCACAGAAAAATGAAGTTACTTCTTCATAGCCACACACCTAGATAAAGGAGAAACTGGGATTGTGAACTGATTTAAGTCCTATTTTCTTAACCTCTTTGATATATTGTCTAAGTTAGAGGATTTGAGGTAACATATCACGTGTCTTACAGCAAGTAATAGATGTCAAAGAATGAAATTATTCCTGAGGAGAGCTGGCCCTGTTACTGCTTTAGGTCTGGGGATGAAGAAGTCAGATAAATGGCTGACTTTCTAATTACTATGAGAAGGAGGCGCAGTTTCAGAAAGAGAGAAGAGACAAATGGATAATGGCCATTCTAGAAAGTAGTTCATCTTTGAGAATGGTAATAATGAGCAAAGGGTTTGGAGCAGATGTCCCTTAAACACAGCAGAATCAGTTCTGAAGAAAAGAGTCTTGGAAAGAGGCTTCTAGAGAGGGAGCTGGGATATCCTGGGGATGGCTTTGAGGCCATTTTGTGGGGAGTGAACTGACGGAAGGGCTTCTGAAACTTCTCATTTGGAAGCCCAGAGGATTCCGTTAGTATCATCTACATAATCAATGGAACGAACTGCCATTGCAATATGTAAGAAAGCAGATGTGTCTCTGGTTCCAATTAAGAAGAGCAAGGACACACACTCACGTTCTGTAACCCTCTGCCCCCAGCTTCTTCACCTTGGGGGGCCCAACCTCAGGCAATCTATTGATTTGGTTTCCGTCCATCAATATGCCCCCGGGAGAGCTTTTTTCACTCTGTGAATTCTGCCTTTCAAAGAGAGATTGCAGAGTGCAGGCGAGATCACAGGAGCTGACATGAAACGGAAGGCAAGTGTTCCGAAGAAATAAAGTTGCTAAATGCATTGCACCTTGCATGCCAGAGGCTATTTTCGGATTTAGAGCCAGAGGCCTTTCATCCCTTCCGTGGGCCTCAGCCAGAGCCCAGGTGCCTACTGGCAGCCCTCAGCCCACTCCCTACCCCCACCCCGGCAGTGGGCAGAGAGCAAAGCCCTTGGCACTTGCTGCCGTTCCCCTTCTCCAAAGCTTCTCGGGACATAAAGCCCTTCTCGGCTACGATAAAAGGTGAGCTGTTCAAGTCCACCTCATTCACTGCCACCGTCCCTTGTCAAACACCCAGGCCCTTTACAGTTACGACTCTTAATGTTCCTCGCCCAAGTAATTTATTCGTGTGGCTCCAGCCCCACGGTGTCCCTGTGTGGTTCCCCAGTTGCTGTACCATTTGCCAGATAATATTTATCTCCAGTGGTGCTGCCCTGCTGAGCTGGCGGGAGGGAAGCATTTTTATTTATTTTATTTTTTTATTTTATTTTTATTAGAAATTTTTAATGTACATCATAATGCGATTCATTTTGACATGCTTTTCATTGTGACAATTTTCATATATGCAATTTGATAAGCATTATTCATATTGGTTACCCCTTACCCTCCTCTGTTTCCCCCCCTTCCCATCTAAGTTTCCCATCCAAGTCTTCTCTATCTTTTACTATATAGTATTTTTCTATATATAGAGGGAAGCATTTTTAATGCCTGCGTTCTGCGGGGCGCGCACCGTGGCCCTGGGCTCCTGCAGAGCCTCACCTGGACTCGGCTCACCGCTGGGCGGCCAAGCGGAAGGCTTGCGGTCCTCCCTGCCGCTGGCCTCTCCAACCGAGGAGTCAGACGGCTTGCAGAGCCGCTCTCCCACCCCCCGGGTCCCTGGCCCCCACCCCGGATCCCTGGCCCCGTTCTTCCCAGGGCCGTGGTGTACCTCCAGAGGTGAGAGGAGTTGTCATCAACCATGTTGAGCGTCCAGGGCCCTCGGTAAGCTTCTGCCTCTCACTGAAATTACCCTTCACCTCCGTGCTCTGCTTAGCAGGGCCAGTTGGAGTTTGAAGAAAATTAGATTCTGAATTTAAAGCCACATGGGCATGAAATGATGATTCAGTTGGGTCGTGGGATTGCAGATAGTCACGGCCACCTCTGCACCCCAGGCCTGCAGGGCCCCCAAGGAAGATGTCTGTCTCTTGCTGTTATTTCTGGAGTGTGCGATAGAACAAGCGCTAAGCAATTGTACCACGTGGGTGCAACGGAAAACCTCGGTAAGAGCGACCACTGGGCACCTGCACTGCAGGGCTTAGAAGTTTCCAAATCTTCCTCTGAAGTTGATAATATTTCTTGTTCAAATTACATGGGTTTTACTGCGAGCTTGGGCAAGGCAGGTGTGTCCTATTTTTTTGATGGCCATGATTGTTTTGAAGTGAGAAATTTAAAATAGAAATGAGTTAAACTGAGCAAGTGAAAAAAAATCTCAGAAAAGTGCTAGAAGAACATTAGGAGAGAGGACACACAATCAAAGGTGACTTTTTCTTAGGGGTGCTGGCTCAGCCACACTTTGGTAACTACAGCTAGGTATCAGGGTTCCCTAACTGGGATCTGTTGTCAGAGGCAGCACCAGGAGGACAGGAAAAATGCTGTCAGTTAATCAGGGGAACACAGGGTCTCTTCCTTTCCTAGAGGCACCAATGAATATTTGTTGAAAGAATGCATTGGTGGACTTGCCCTCTGCAATTAGTGGGTGCTCCTCATGGTTGTCTGAATCCTCAGGGGACCAGCACTGCCTTTGTGTGGTGGAGAAGCAATGGCCATCGCCCACTGATTTTCTGCCTCTCCACGTTTGAATGTGGAAGTTGGACAAGTCTCTGGACTTCCCAGAGTTCTTGGTCTATTCAAGGGGTGAGGGTGAATCACAAGAAGTCACCAGCTTCCTGGATAAGAGGAGGCTTCAGCAGGCTTTGGTATGAACTAGTTAATAGAGAAGAACCCGTATCTCCACTCAATTTGCTGCAGCAGTTCACTATAGTCACATGTGGAATCAATTTGTAAGCTCAGCTCCTTGAGTCAAGGCTTATACAAAGATTCTGACTTAACAATAAAGGCCTGGGATTAATAAGTGGGATTCCCAACCTACATAGCATGGGCCAAGAACTGCACGAGATGCTAGATGAGAATTCAGTTTACAACAGATTAAAAAATTGTTTTTTTTAATTCATCTTCAATTTCACACTAAAGAGGAATTATTAAGTAAAATAAAATATTTCCCCATGTTTTGTAAGGTTCATGTTTTGTAACTACAAGTAGGAAAATGTGCATATCACAGAGATGGACTCAGTAACTTCCAATCCAACTTTTAGAAGTTAAAGGAACCTGTTTTAGTGTTGTTATGGACAGACATCTGGGTCTCATGGACTCCAGCAAGATATGGATGGAGTGGGCTAAACTAGGGAAGCCAGTATCAATAAAAATTTTATCTGGAAACAGCTTCTTTCTGGCTTCGTGTGTTACCCATTGATTCAGAACTGGGTGGGAGAAATGGAGACTGTGCTATAATCCTCGCAGGTTACTTGTCTGCAATTCTTTAACTCTGATAGGGGCTGCAACTCTTCAGGGCTGAACTTCAATATCATTGAGCCGGGCACGGTGGTGCACGCCTGTAATCCCAGAGACTTGGGAGGCAGAGGCAGGAGGATTACACGTTTGAGACCAGAGGTAGTCTGTGTAATTTAGCGAGACCCTGTCTCAAAAAGTAAAAAATTGGGCCGAGGGTGCAGCTCAGTGGTACAGCACTTGCAAAGCATGCAAGCATGAGGCCTTGGGTTCAACCCCCAGTACTGCAATAAAAATCATTGCTGGGTGTGGGTGGAGGGAATGAGGGTGGTGAAGATAGCCCTTGCTTTCTCTCAGGGCATGTGGATTTGGAGAAAGTTTGGAATAGATTCTCCCATGGCTTCTTTTACACTGTAATTTGGTCTGGGAGGAGTCAACTGATATCAACCACAATAGTAACAACATTTTGTATTTGTTGAGTATCCGCTTTTTTGGGGGAGAGGGAGAATCTGTGTTAAGTATTTTAAAATATATTCTTACATTTTAATTGTTGTTGTTGTTAGGTGCCATCAAGTCAGAGTCCGACTCATAGAGACCATACGTACAACAGGTGAAACACTATTGTTAGTGTTTTTCTGCAATTCATAGGGTTTTCAATGGCTGATTTTTTTTGGGGGGAGTGGGTTTTGGGGTCCTTATCCCAAGTCTATAGCACCTGGTGTTCCCAGGCATTCTCCCATCCAAGTACTAACCAGGCCCAACCCTGCTTAGCTTCTGAGATCTGACGGGATTGGACACCACAGTGGTATGGCTGCAGGCACACATTTTAATACAAGCCTATAATATAGTAGTACTGTGTCTATTAAGTGGGTAGGAAAAGTGAGGAGTGGAGCGATTTAGAAACTTGCCCACAGCTGGAGGTATGGCTGGGAGGGGTACAGGGATCCCAGCAGAGGAGGTATACAAACCAGGGATAATTCTGTAGCCCTCACTAACTCTGAGCCTGCTTGGACTGCATGCCACACAGTGGCTTTTCTAGGCAGTGTGTGTGTGTGTGTGTGTGTGTATGTGTGTGTGTGTGTGTGTGTGTGTGTGTGATACTGGAGCCAATTGAGGATTCGTTGTAGAGACTAAGTGGAGGGATGAACAAGTGGAAAAAAAAGACTTGCGGGCAATTTCCCACATAGTTTGATAACTATCAAATAAAAATGATTCATGCTGCCCACCAGAATGGTTGAATGACAACTTGATAATGATACCCAGCACTTGCTTCACAGAGCAGTACTCTTCCAAAATGATTCCCTGAAACCAATATTATAGCAATCTCCTTGTAAGTCCACAGATGGAAAGCACATCCTTAAAATAAAACTCTTGAGAAGTCAGACTAGAGTTTGAACTGGCTCCCAGCTCCTCTTGCTCTTTAGCTAAACTGCTGGTGTTTTTATTCCATAGGGGTTATTCTTCCATTATACTAGGAGGTTTCATTGATTGTGAAGTGGAAGGAGGGAGAATAGTGGGGATGTTCAAAGCAGAAACAAAGTCTCTTTTAGAAATTATATTAAAGTGGTTTGACAGCATCTGATAATAAGGGCTGGCTGGGGTTTAGCTCAGCTGGTAGAGTGCTGCTCTGCACTCTGAGGCCCTGAGTTTGATCTCCAGCACCACAAAAGTGGGAGAAAGACTTGACAGCCCACTTTCAAAGCAATCCTGAAACAATCAGCCATTGGAAAACACTATGAGGGTTGCTATGACTCGGACCAGACTCCATGACACCTAACAACCACCACCAAAATATATCAACCTGTACCCGGGATAGCCTAGATTAACAACAAAAGTTTAGCAAGATGAAAAATGGTTTATTTCCAGAATTTCTCTTGGGGTGAGCATTTTGTTTTGGAAAAAGAAAAGTCAATTAGTTGCTTGGGATGGAGAGTGAGACCCAGGAGGTATTCCCAGGGAGTAGAAGATGGTCCTTTAACCATAACCTGTGAGACAAGAAGGGGGGATCCAGAGAGAAAGCCCCTATGGCAGCAGCTGTAGGGGGACACTGGGAACAGAGGTGCTCTCTATGCATTTTTAAGTTGATCTTTGTGCTATGTCAGCTTCCTCGTCTTATCTTGTGATTTTGTTCTCCCCAACAGAATATTCACCAGTGAAATGCACATTTCTCATTCTTTGTAAGGGCAGCACAGTGGATTCTTCTGAGGAAATTTGAAAAGATATCTTTGTGTATTTGGGTCAGAGTTGGGCAAAACAGAGGTAGCAGGTGAGAATACATGTGCATTGGAGTGAGAAGAGTGACAAAAGCTTACCTTAGACAGCAAGCTTTGCAGTTTTGTAATTTATAGCACTGAGTTTTGTATGCAGAGTCTGTAACTTAGTTTTGCTTTGCTTATGGTTTTATCTTTTCATTTTTTATGTGGTATCTCCCATGGTTTCCTACAGGGGAGGAAGGTAGTGGACTGCTTGTCAGCAGAAAATGCCGTTTCTGGGTAATCTCTGGCTCTCTCTAATGACTTGTGTGCTTTATATATTTTTCTAAGCACAATCCCTGGCTTGGCAAGCTATCAAACAGTCCCCTATAGAGCAGAGTGCAGAGATAGCATACACTCCTCTGGCCCTGGATAGAACTAGCTCTGAGTTTCAAAAACAAAGAAAACAAGATTACAAGAGAGAGGGAATTGTTCATGGGGAGAGAAAATAAATTCAAAGGCACATGGGGACAAAGAGCTGCTTACCCTGCTTGTAAGAAAACACTAGGGAGACTTTTGAAGAAAATATGCTTAACATTTATACAGCTCTTCAGGTTTTCAAAGTGCTTCTTGGTAATTAAGGGTCATTAATCAGACATTAGCTGCAGGTCAGGCAATGAATTAGCTGTTGATTTAGATTGAGAGCTGTGCATAATTCTGAATATTAGCAGCAAAGATAGTTCATTTTGCACTTCTCAAAATTTTTTACTTTGATAGCGAATCTCTATGTGGGTGAGTTCTCATTATAAATAGCAATGTATTGTATGAATCCACACATTTGGAATACTAATTTATAATTTATCAGCTTGATATCTACAACCACAGTTTTGGAGACATGCCTAAAATGGGAAACTCTGAGTTCTGAGAATTGCCACAGAAAAAGCCTCACTGAATGTCTCCCCCAACACAGGAGGACATGCTGACCTCAGTAGTCAGTAAAAACAATTTACTGTGTTTTCCTTTCCAGGTTGAATATTACTACCTTGGATGCACCAAGTGATAATAAAGGAGACTGGTTTAAAGACCATCTCACTGCAAGTGGATGTCATGTCTATTTGGCTATTTCTAAAGTTCGTAACTCAGTTTATCTTTAACCAGAAGGAAATTATCATACAAGACTGCAATTTATTTGGTACATTGATGTCTCCATATCTGGAAATGCTTGGTTTCCATGAGTATTTCTGCATACTGTCCTTTGACAAATAGTCACAAGTAATGGAGATCAAAGAGAAGGCAGAGATATTTGGAGTGGAGTTTTTCAAAAGTTGATGGAGGCTCCTTTGGCTTTGATGCTTGAATATATTACCAACACTATGATTCTTATCGATTTTCCTACAAAGGCTTTGAACCTGGCTATTTCTTCCAGTAGATCCTCCATATTTCCCTCCTTCAGATAATTATGCACAGTCTCTGTAACCTTCTCCCCTTTTCTGAGAAACAGTGGATTTTGCCTGCAAACCGGAAATGGAAATTTTTCCTGTCCCCGTGCCACTTAAAGCAAATCTTCTGTCAGTTAAGTTCTGGTGAAGCAGGAGATTTCATGGCTATAGGCAAGAAGAGAGGTAGCTAGCTCAGGTCCCCTGCTGGCCCCCAACTTTTGTTGTTAGTGCTGGTTGGAGGCCTGGAGAAAAGAGCTTGTCAGTGCTGCTTCTCCTGACGCAGGGACTCTCAGGGATCCTAAGCTGGTTCCTGCTCTCCCACATTTGGTCTTTTAGAAATCAGTAAGATTTTGGCTGTTTTCTTTTTTCCCTTTACCTGCTTTTATGGTTTCTAACTCTCTCTCAAGCTGGGATTTAGCTCAGTTGGTAGAGTGCCACTCTGGAGTCTCTGAGGTCCCGAGTTCAATTCCCAGTACCACAAAAATGGGAGAAGGATGCTGCAATACACTCCAGAGGCAATCCTGAAACAATCAGCCATTGAAAACCCTATGAGGGTCCCAGTGCGTTGGACATGACTTGATGGCACCTAACAACAACAACAACTCTTCCTCCTAGAACCTACCAAAGGTGAAATAGTCATGCATCTTGCTTATCCTTGGAGGAGCTTGTCACCCTGTCTTTCACTTGGTACCTACTAATCTTAGCTCTTTCATGGGCCCAAGAAACCTTATGACTTGTATATTTTCTTGCTTTTTTCTAGTTGTTAGGGTGGAATCAATGTTCTTTTGCAGCCTTATGCATTTAAGCAGAAGCTAGGCTTTATTTTTCTGTTCTCATTGCACTGTAATCTACCATGCTTCTCTGATCCAAGCAGGAAATGGGGAAAGTCAAGGCTCCCAGAAATTCAAAGGAACAAATTGCATTTGACCCAACCAATGGAGAATACTCTTGTTCATCTTGTTAACGATGCATTGAGCTGGTGACTCAATATGTCCTGTGGATTTACCATATGCTCAAAACTTTCTCCTTAGCTAGCACTTTCATGTGGAGTTAATCATAACCTGAAGTGAAAGGCATTTTCATTTCATCCCAAATATTTTTCTCATCTCTCACCGTGCTCTGGGACAACTATAACTTTAGCCAAGTAGATTGATAGCCTTGGAATGAATCTAGTGAGACTTCCTGTGATAGAATCCAGATTGTGACACTTGCTAGCTCTATGACTTGGAGCTACTTCACTCCTCCATGGCTCATTTGTAAAGTAGAGAAAGTAATAATATGTCATAGGCTTTTCTATGAGGTTCTCAGCTTCATTATTTCTATTCTTCTGTGAACCTTATCTGCAAAAGCATAGCATATAAAACAGAAATGCTAAATTCAGGTTCAAGTTGTAAAGTTTCTTTCCTTCCTTCCTTCCTTCTCTCCTCCTCTCTACCTTTCTCCCTTCCTCCCTCCCTCTTCTCTTCTCTTCTCTTCTCTTCTCTTCTCTTCTCTTCTCTTCTCTTCTCTTCTCCTCTCCTCTCCTCTCCTTTCCTCTCCTCTCCTTTCCTTTCCTCTCCTCTTCTTCTCCTCTTCCTCTCTCTTTTTCTTTCTTCTGGAAATTGAGCCCAGGCTCAGCAAGCACTCTACCACTGAGCTACCTGCCAGCCTTCTTTTGCCCCTTCTTAACATCAGCTTTTGTGAGCATGTTTGAAGGCGACTACATTTTCCATAGTAGGTAGTGCATTTAATTGCCTTACAGCAGAAGGTGAAGGTAATCATTTTGATGAATTCTAAAGTGTATCCCATCACTCCCAAGTCTTCTCCTCTCTCATTATTCTTATTAGTTTCTTATTGTTTCTACTAGTCAAGTCTGTTTAGATTAAATAAGAGTTGATTTAAGATTCTAGGTGTCTGTGGAGTTTTGAAATATACATGTTCATTCTCTGGCTAGTACAGGTTCTGAAATCCGTTATTCATCCAATAAACATTGTTCCAGTCACATGTTAGCATGGTGATCTAAAGCCTATGCCTTATGATCTACTCAAAAAGAAGAAAAGGTTCAATAAACTATAAAATTCATTGGCAAACAGAGAATGGTAGCAGCAGAGAGTCACATTGCTATGTTACTCTATGACAGTGCTAGTCACACTAGGAATCATTATATTGAAGGTTTTGATGATTTTCATGTTAGCCCTGGAGGTGAGGGAAAAATAAAAATAGACTTCTATTTTTAGATTTTATTTTAGATGATTAACCAAACTCAAATTACTTGTTCATGCTTAGGTCAGTTACAATACATTTTTTTTGCTTGAATTATAATTTAAAAAATTATAAACCTTGTATCAGGACTTCTGCTTAGTTAAATGTTCCAGATAATTGAGTTTTCTTATTATTATGAAAGATTAAACTTAAAACAGGTGCTTTAACCTTTAAGGTTTTCTTTCCAAGAATAGGAAAAGAAGTTGAAAGAGATAATAGATTTGGGGATTTTTTTTTACAGTACTGGGCAGTCAAACTTAGAGCATTGCACATGGTAGGTAAATACTCTACCACTGAGCTACAGGGGGTTGTTTTATTTTATATTATTTCTTCATCAGTGATAATCAGAGTTAATATTGATAATGTCTAAAAATGATAAGTAATATAAGCATAATATTTGGAAATGTAGAAGTAAATTACAGAAAAAATACTTTTGTTCAGCAACCTTGGGATTAGGGGAAAATGTGGCAGGATATATTACTTTCTCATTATAAATTTAGTACTGTGTAATCATTTACTCACCATGTCCATGAATAAGTTTGATAAAATTAAGAAAAACTTGAGAATTGGTAGATTTCCATGTAGGAGAGTTTTATCAATGCATGAAATTATATGATTTAATTGAAGGCATATAAATGTGCATGTGTGCTTATGTACATATATGTGCATGTCTTTGTTTTTTTAATGATTTTAGGGTCTTTGACAAAAATTTGAAAAGATATAAACTAGGTTGCCAACATGAATTACACTGGGAAAGGGAAATAAAATGAGTAGAAAGAAGATTAAAAGAAGAACCAATATTTGTTTAACAAACTTTTAAATTGAAGAACTTTTAAAAATGATACAGCCCTGTAATCATGTAGAAAAATCTGGAAAAACTTAGAAAATTTAGGGACATATTAATCCTTTTTGGTGTCCTTTGCTGTAATATATTTAGTTTCTTCTAATTGATATTATATACAAATCACACTTTGCACCATTTCAGAAGTCAGCAGACTTCCATTATTCTATACAGAGAATATGATTAACTGTATTGTTCCCTTTCTAGTTTCACTCAAACGGATCACAGCTATTTTATGCAACCAAATTTGTGTTATTGTTGCTCAAAGATTTGAGAAAAAAATGTAAACCAATGTATTCATGCTATTTGAATAAGTTCTTAAAAGGAATTTTACTTGTTGGGAAATGTTAACAGTGAGAGAGATACTTCTTATTTTATTCATATTTTTTCTTCTTATAGGAGGCAGATTTAGAAGGTAATTTGGTCTCTAGGAAATTTTCTCAGAATCAACTTCTTTGCCCTTTAAATTTCTTTTTATGATTAGGTCAGAATCTATTGAAAATAATCCCCTTTTCTACTGTTTAGTATCATATTTTTTAGACACTGTGAAGTATATTATCTCTATTTGAAGAAATTTTGTCTGTTAAAGAGTCGGTAATTTTCCCAAAGTCAAAAAACATTAACAGCAGAAAATTAAGAATCAAATCTAAAGCTTGTTCTGCCCTGTACTTGAGTGAAAGTTTGTATGTAGAGGTAAGATTAGTGAGTCCTGACTTTTTTTCCCCTTCTACCAGAAGAATGTGCTGACTCTCCACCTTCCTTACTAAGTGTTGTCAACCTAAATAACAAACAGAGAGACTCTCTAAGGAATGCTGAGTCTATTTAGGAGTAGCAGAGGATTATAATCTGGGATATGCATGCTGTGGGGATTATAGAATATCCACGGTGAGTAAGGCAAGAGAAAATTTGAAAAGGCACACACAGTTTGTTTTGAAACAAAGAAAGAACATTTGTTGTATGGGTTTTCCACAGTTCATTAGTGGAGACAGTGTGCTAGACAAGTGTCTGTGAAAGTCGTTGACAAAATTGTGGTTACAGGCATATGTGTAGAAGAGCCCTTCAGGGAATCTTTTAAATAGTTCTTATCCTGGGCATGTGTGTATAAGATTCTTCTTTTTTTTTATTGGAAATTTTTAATGTACAACTTAATGTGTTTCATTCTGACATGCATTTCATTGTGGCATTTCCATATATGCATTTCATTGTACATTGCACAGATAACTTCCCCCTTACCCTCTTGTGTCCCTTCTCCCCCCTTCCCCACCTCCCTACCAATGGCCTCTCTTCTACTTGCATCTTTTTGTGGGAATATTTTTCTGTATACCCTTGCATCCCAATTATGATTTAAGTCCACATTTTTTTATGCAGTGATCTACATTTTTACATTGTCAGCAGTATTACATGAACAATCTAGCCCATTTGCATTATTACCATCCTTTGGTATTGTTGGTATTATTATAATTATTTCCTGAACTATTAAAGTTGGGCTGTTTACTTTGAGGTCGACTTCTCTCTCATTCCTTACTACTCCTTGTCCCTCCTCCCCCTCCTGTCTTTTCCCATCGTCTCTTCCTTTTGCTAGATCCTTCCCTCCTCCTTTGTGCTCCTTGAATTGTTCCTTCTCTTCTAAGTTTACATTAGCTTTTTATTATGTTCCAATTTCTGTACAGGATATTTTTCTTCTTTTAAATTTGATTTAGCTCCCACATATGAGTGAGAGAACATGTGGTATTTCTCTTCTTGGACTTGTGTTCCTTCACTTAAGATAATTTTCTCCAATTCTATCTACTTTGCTACAAATGACATTATTTCTTTTTTTTTGATTGCTGAGTAGTATTCCATTGTGTATATGTACCATAAGTTTTTTTATCCATTCTTCTGTTGACGGCCACTTTGGTTGATTCCATATCCTTGCTATTATGAAAAGTGCTGCATTGAACATAGAGATGCAGATGTCTCTGTGGCATGATGACTCTCCCTTTGGGTATATTCCCAATAGTGTTGTTATTGTTGTTGTTGCTGGTGCCTTCCAGTTGGTATCTGACTCATAGCGACCCTATGTACAATAGAAGAAACACTATTGTCAGTGCTTCTCTGCTATTCATAGGGTTTTCAATGGCAGATTGATTTTTGGGAGTGGGTTGCTGGGTCCTTCTCCCAAGCCTGCAGCACCTGGTGTTCCCAGGTGGTCTCCCATCCAAGTACTAACCAGGTTGGACCCTGCTTAGCTTCTGACATCTAACAGGTTTGGATGCCACAGGGCTATGGCTGAAGGCAATAGTGTTATAGCTGGGTCATATGGTAGATCTATTTTTAGTTTTCTAAGGTAGCGCCATACTGATTTCCAAAGTGGTTGAACCAATTTATAGCTCCACCAGCAGTTAAGAGGGTTTCCTTTTCTCCATAGCCTCCCCAGCATTTGTTGTTATTTGTTTTATGGATCTTGCCCATTCTTATTGGAATAAGGTGGAATCTCAGCATTGTTTTGATTTGCATTTCCCTAGTGGCTAGGGATACTGAGCATTTTTTCATGTGTTTCATGGCTTTATGAGCCTCTTCATTTGAGAACTGTTTGCTCAGTTCCTTTGTTCATTTGTGTATTGGGTTATTTGTTTTCTTGGGTATTGCTTTCTTGAGTTCTTTATAAATTCTAGAAATTAGTCCTCTGTACAATGTATAGGATGTGAAGATTTTTTCCCATTCAGAGGAGATTTCCTTAACTCTATTGATTATTTCCTTTGCTGTACAGAAACTTTTTAATTTCATGTAATCCCATTTATCTATTCTTGTTGCAATTTCTTGAGCAATTGGAGTACTATTAAGGAAATGCTTTCCTATCTCTGTATGTTAGAGTGTATTGTTTATCCTTTCTTATATTAATTTTAAGGTTTCTGATTTTATGTTGAGGTCTTTTATCCATTTTGAGCTAACTCTCATGCATATTGAGAGATGCAGGTCAGTTTTCATTTTTCTGCAAGCAGATATCCATGTTTCCCAGCACCATTTATTAAAAAGGCTATCCTTTTTCCAATTTGCTGCTTTGCTCCTTTGTTGAAAATCAGGTGGCTATAGATGCATTGATGTATCTCTGGATCTTCTATTCTGTTCCACTGGTTTTCAGGTCTATTTTTATGCCAGTACCAAGATGCTTTTGCTACCACAGCCCTGTAGTATAGATTAAAGTCAGGGATTGTGATTCTACCTGCACTAGTTTGCACTTAAGAGTGTTTTGGCGATACATGTCTTTTGTGTTTCTATATGAATTTTTGGACCATTTTTTTCTATTTCTGTAAAGCCAGTCAATGGAATTTTAGTGGGGATTGCATTAAATCTATAGATTGCTTTTGGTAGGATAGCCTTTAACCTGCAAACTCTACTTTGTTTGGATTTGACACTAGTGACTCCATATAGGTTGATATGTAAAAGAGCTGAAAATTTGGTCACAATAAAGAAAATCATGATAGACTTTGAACATGAAAATCACTGTCTAAGAAGGGAGCTGTTGTTTGTGGAGAACTCACCACATACTTGCCAGTGTCAAGTGTTTTATGTGAGATTATTCCCTCCCTCCTTGCCTCCCTCCCTCCCTCCCTCCCTCCCTTTCTTTCTTTCTTGTTCATTCATTCATTCCTGGGTGGTTGAACCCACGGCTTCATATATGCTAGGCAAGTGCTCTACCACTGTGATGTACTCCCAGCCCCTTTTCTATTTTTATTATTTTTTTTTATTTTGAGACAGGGTCTTACTAAATTGTGCAGACTGCCTCTGGCATTGGAGTTATGATCTGCTTACTGCAGCCTGCCAAGTCACTGGGATTATGTTATGGCATCCAACTTTCACTTGCTTTTCAGAATAACTTGCATAGGGGATACTATTATTACTTCCCTTCTTAGGATGATGTCTCAGGGATGGATCCAGGATATGGAACTAGTATTCTGGTGAGGTCTAGCATAGAGTGACCCAGGGAGGTGCAAGAGATTTCACCCTGCTTGTTGTTTGTTGTTAGGTACCTTCGAGTCTGTATCTGACTCATAGCAACCCTGCATACAACAGGCAAAACACTGTTGATAGTGCTTCTCTGCTGTTCATAGGGTTTTCAATGGCTAATTGATTTTTGGAAGTGGGTTGCCGGGTCTGTCTCCCAAGCCTACAGTATCTGGTGTTCCCTGGTGGTCTCCCATCCAAGTACTAACCAGGCCCGACCTTGCTTAGCTTCCGAGATCTGATGGGATCCGATGCCACAGGGCTACAGCTGCAGGCTCACCCATAATATGTTTTATAAAAGGGAGTCCAAGTACTGTATAATGAGTTTTATCCAGCCTTATGTTCCAGGTACGGGAGTCCTTGGAGTTGGATCTTCAGGACAGAATAAATATAGTAATAAGCTGGGTGATACTATATTTATTCCATCCTGAAGATCCAGTTCCAGATGGAATAAATATAGTATCACCCTGCTCATTACTATATTTATTTCATCCTGAAGATCCAGCTCCAAGAACCCCTGTACCTGGAACATGGGGATAGATAAGACTCATTATACAGTACTTAGATTCCCTTTTATAAAAATATATATGTAAATGTAAGGGATTGATAAATGCCTTCAACTTGCTGAACCCTAATTAATTCATCTGCCATATTTCCCATTTTTAATGGCTGCAAAATAGTATTCTTACTACTTCACTATCTGACTCTCATTAGACCTGTCCAGCTGACCAGCCCCTTGATACTCTTCCTAAATAGTCTTTTCATTTAATTTCATCTCCTTTTTTATACTTAATCCTTTTCCTGACAGAATTGGATACCACAGTGGTATGGCTACAGGCTTAATCTTCATAGACTCTCTGATTTTCCTTGACATACAAATTAGAAAACTGAATATTGGTGAGGTAAAATTCAGTCTAGTAAGAAGTAGATATGAATCCAAATGGATCTGAATCCAAAACCAATACTGCCAACCAATTGTACTTTGCTGCCATACTCTGAAGCACTAGTATCATTTTTCCTCCCTTGCTTATTTGACATTTCAATCATTATAGTCTCTGGCTAGTCTTCTGACTTTATTTTAATAGTATGAAACTCATTGTTATTCTTTCTCCATTCTTCTTTACATTTTAAACACTTTCAGCACCCTCTGTTCACATCATCACTTCTCACTTCCCTTTTTTAGATAGACTTTGGTCAGTAGGAAAGATGCAATAACAGAACAGAGGAAACTTTGTTTATATGTTTATGTCTCTGAGCAAGATTACAGGTCAGAACAGCTTCTCTGGTGCTTTTTAGGGAGAGGTGCGTTTAGTCATAAGACATAAATAAACTGTCTTCTTTCAAGTTATAAGTTGGCTTCAAAATTATTCCTGGCTGAAACTAGGAATATTAATCAAAGATTCCTTAGCTCCATACTGCAAGCCAATGTTTTGAAAAGCTTCTGAAGTGACCTAAACCTTTTTTGCATGATTGACAGAAAAGTCTGGAAAGGCAAAGCCCTTGTAACTGTTCTCTCTGTGTTTCTGTTATTTGATTGACATTTCAAGCCTTTATTCTTATGGTACAGGTCAATAAAAATATAGTTTATGATCTATAAAGCACTCTCATACACATTATTTCATTTGATTTTTACAATGCTCTTAAGACACAGGTATGGCAAAAATTATTTTCATTTTAGAGATAAGAAAATATTCTTGTAGAGATGGTATATCTTAAGGTCCCATAGACAAGTAAATGGAAATGGAATTAAACCTTGAGCAATGTGGTTTCTAACTCACCCAGTTAAATGTTCATAAATCAATACAACTTAATAAAAATTAACATTGATATTGTGTATTTAACCTCATAATGCTACAACCACACAATACAGTGGATTTTTAAAATTTCCAATTCCATAAACGTATGGAAAAAGACTTAAAAAGGAAGATTATGAGGGTGAGTGAATAGCCCAAGGTCCTATGGATGGTAAGGGTAGAGAGGATTTAAACCTATTGCAGACTATGCTGTTATAGCTCTTTCACTGTGCATACTGCCAAAGCAAGTGTTTTTTTAACAGGCAGGTAAATCATGGCATGGCTAAGAGATGGTGCACCAAAAGCAGCTTCAGGCTGGAGTCAACACCAGGCCTTCAATGAACTGTGTGTTTGCGCAGGTAGTGTAATTTGAATTAAAAGGCCTTTATTACTTTCACATTAAAACTTTAGTTGTGTTCACATTCTCTTGGTTTTTAGATCACATCATTTAAATAATCTCCACCCCAATCAAGCACTTGAAGAATGCATTTGACTTCTTATTAGAATATGTACTTTTATGCTTCCCACCTCAGCATTTGCTCATATACCCTGATGGGACTTCAAGAGTTAAAATCCTGGAGTGATGACAGCTGTGAGCTGTTAGGGACAGCTCTCAGGATCTGATAGACAATCCAATGAGACAACAGCTATCAGACTCTTGAGACATTAGAACCACCTTCCTACTATAATGAGATATAATGAGGAGGGTGAAGAAAAACAGCCTGCCAATTTCTTACCCTTCATTATATTGTTATATGTACTGGCCACATTTTTTTCTCAGTTAAAGCTTACAGCTAAGCATTTTTCCTTTTTGAAAAGCAAGGCTGGGTTAGGAACTTTATCTCAGTGTTTTATGCTGAGCAAATTGTTTTGGATTCATATTTTTAAAAAATGAATAGAAATCTATTTAAGGAGATGCTTGGCATAGAAAATCTTTGCACACTCATCAATTTATTGACCTTTCAGTATAATATTTACGTAGGAAGATATTGGAAGAATTCCTTAAAATTGTTCATTGAATGTCTGTAAAGATATATGCAGGGGCTGTTTGGAATGAGGAAAGACAATCGATTCATTGAGAATTGTTTGTGTCCGAGTTTAAATGCATCTGAATTATGTTTACTCTCATGTATGCCATCAAGTGACATACTCAGAATAACTTTTAATTTATCAAAGATCACTAATCTTAAATAATTTATTCATCTATGGAATCCAATAAGCATTAAGCTACTTCCCAGGATATTGATCAAAATCTGTTTTCTTCTCAATTTCTACATATATTAAAACCCAAAGTAAATTAAACATTGAATAAATGATTACATTAACCTTTACTACATAAACCTAACATTGAGAGATATATAAAATTATTTAAAACATTTTTCTGTAAAATACTAAAGTCTGTAACTTAGGGTATTTGGTGATTTCTGTTTGTTGTTTTAGTAATCTCCTCTCTATGTATGCTTGGTTGGTTGAACATACCTAATTCATTATTCATGAGAGTCCATGTCAATGTAACCAGATACAGTGTTACAGCATCTCTTTATACTGAAGAATCTATCAGCCTTCACTGCACAGTAATGGTTTTTCCATGTCTGTGTTTTGATCCAGTCTGCTTATAGAGGGAAGACCAATTTAAATGAAGAGACACATCTCTCTATTTTATGTTATAGCCTACTGTTGATATATCAAATAAAAAAATCTAAGATGCTGTCATTAGTTTATAACAAAATCAAAGCCATGTTGTGACATTTCCTTGAGGTGCTTTTTGGTATACAGTTTTTTTTTTTTAAATCTTACCTAAATCTACTTCCAAGTTTTGCTTAAGTAAAGCTAATTTAAGGTCTTCTTTAGAGCTTAGTTTCCATATCTTATATGAGAATCTCTTGCTTTCCAGGGTTATTTCTGGGATTCAATTTGGGGGCCTTTATATCCTCCAGTAAAGATTAGAAGCAAAATAATTTTTTACTTTCGCTAAGGCTCTAAGGTACTTGGATCCTATGGGATATATGCCATACTGAGGTTTTAGGGACTATCAGTGCTCACTCCAAACTGAGGTGGGGCCAGGGAAGCAGTATTGACTAGTGATTCCGGGTGCCGGTGTCATAGTGTTGATCTAAGTTTGTGTATTAGTAGTGTGGCCTTGGGCAAGATGATTGCTTAGCCTCTTAAAACTCAAGTATCTTCATTTATAAGATGGACATAATTATAATAATAAAAATAATATTTGCCTCATAAAATTTTTGTGAGAATTAAGTGATCTAGTGCCTGCAGCCTTACCACTGTGGCATCTGATCTCATCAGATCGTGGAAGCTAAGCAGGGTCAGTCCTGGTTAGTACTTGGATGGGAGACTGCCTGAGAACACCAGGTGCTGTAGGCTTGGGAGAAAGACCTGACAACCCACTCCCCCAAAACAATCTGCCATTGAAATCCCTATGAATAGCAGAGGAGCACTGACATAGTGGTTTGTTTGTTGTATATAGGGTCACTATGACTCGGACACCAATTCCAGGACACCTAACAACAACAGCAACAATAACAACAAGAAGTGATCTAGTGATCAACGTGCTTAGATATAGGAAGTGTGTAATAAATGACACCCTTGTAACCCTTATGTTAACTAAAGTGGCAGAAAGGGGTAGTATGATGCACTGATGTTATCAGATAAAATTTTATTCATCCTTCACTATGAACCTGCTGCACAGTGAACTGGGTTAGGCAGTTGAAGGTACATAATATGGGACAAGAGCAGAGAGGAAATATAGCCAAATAGTAATTTGTAGGTGATAGAATAAGTTGTTTTTCTTTCTTTATAATATTCTATACTTTTCACTGTAAATATTTGTTATTTTTCAATCCTAAATTTCATCTTAAAAATAATGTAAAAATATGCCATCCTTTATAATTTTACTTTCTGGTAATGTAGCTCTAGGAACTTTTGAACTGAGTCCCTCAGAATGATTTTGCAGAAAATTAGTTGCCATTAGTACTACAAAGGATCTGAGACATGGGCTGCACTCAGGACATTGGAGCACAAAATCAGACCTAAATCTGACTAACAAACAGTGTCCTATCGGGACTATTACTTCATCTCTTTGAGTCTGTGTTTCCTAATCTGTAAAATGAGAAGGATACTGTTTCCCTGTTGGGGGAGTTAAACTCTGTGAGAGTCCCCATGGAGTGCGTTTAACACAGAGCCTGACCCATAGAAGTGTTCATATAATGATGACTATTATTAACTGAAAGATTGTTGAGGTCAATTTCCTCTTTCACTGGTAAGAAACTGAAGCCCATGGAATTTACATGACATTTCTGAGATATTCCAGGTAGTTTTTCCAATAGAGAAGTGTTTCCAAAATTTTAGTAATTGAGTACTCTCTTCACAATTTCTCCCTATTTCTTATAGATAGTTTCCATTTTTTCTTTTAGACAGGGTCTTTAGACAGTAGCCCAGCTTGCCTTGAACTCTGTCTCCCTGCCTCAGCCTCCCATGTGCTGAGATTAGAGGCACACGCCACCATGCCCTGCTTAATCTCTTTTTTATTTAAATAAATTCATTTAGAAATTGTATTTCATTGTTGGAAATATAAATTCAGCATCACTTTATCATAATCAAGAGGTAATTATAAAAGTTAACTCAATGACACAAAACAAATTTATTACATTTTAGCTAGATAAAGTTTGGGAGAGGAGTTTTAAGAGACCACCATGCTTCATGACATTAATGACATTAAGGAATTAGCACCCTGGTAGTCAGAAATGAGAAAGCAGATGGATGTGTAGGGTACTATAAGGAACTGACCATTTTCACTTTTGAGGGTCAGGATATGGATCAGAATGGGTGGTGATAATGTATAAAGATCTTTCACAGGGGTGAGAGTGGAGTCAGAGTAGCATGCCATTTCTGTCTCAGAAAGGCCTGACACCATCACTAATTAGGTTTTCAAAGGATCTGCCTTAAGAACCTGCCTAGACTTTTTGTTCCAAAAGATTCTTCAGCCATCCATCCCAGTTTTGTGTTTTCTCTGACTTTTAAGATGGTTTTATACCAGCTGTTGGTATTCCTTTTACACTAATGCATTGGACATGAATGTTGTTGCAATGAGCAATCCATTTTTAGTGACAGGTTGTAATGAACCTGGATGATTACTTTATCAAATATACTTCTGGTGGGAATGTTAAGGGTCCAACATACACATCAGTCAAATAGCCAAAAAAAAAAAAAAAGGTCTTTTGCATGCTAGCTAGGGATGTCAATAATGCGACTACAGGCAGAAGAGATGGTGCAAGTCATGTTGGAAAGAAACCTTCCCTCCAGAGGGCAAGCCTCCGGAGTTTTCTTTAGCAGTGTGTAATTGCTCTAGCTCCATCAATATTGTAGGGAGGTAATTAGTGAAGTACACACTTGAGAATAATACTACTTTTCTGGAAATGAGGAAGAAATAAAGGAAATTATCCACATGACTAAGAAACTGGCAGAAAGTTCCTTTCTTTTACTTTAATAATCATTTTTTCCTAATCTTTCCACTTTAATTCTTTACATTTTCCTTTTTAAACTGTTGACTATTATTTTTCTTTATGATGGATCATCTTTTAATTTTTCAAGAACCTTAGCTCTGGTGCTTCTTAACTTTATCTTATTACTGCCTCAGAAAGCTCTATGAAGGAGAGATTTTTGATTCAGAAAAACAAAGGCTTAATGCGATTATATTTAAAGCCCATGAAATATATGTTGCTGTTGTTAGGTGCTGTTGAATGACATATATAGTTTGCCTTAATTAATTTTTAATTAATAAAGATAAAACAAATTATTATCAAAATCTAAAATACCAAGAATAATATTACCCTGAGAATATTAAAAGTGACAGGCAGAGTGCTGGGGATTTATCTCAGTGGTAGGGTGCTTTCCTAGCATGTGCAAAGCTCTGGATTCCATCCCCAGGCAGCAGCCTCCTCCCCCCAAAATAAAATACAAGTATGAGATGAAGAAAAAAGTGAACAGTTAAGAGTTCTATACTGAGATTTTTCAAGAATTTATCAAATTATAATATTATTTATATTTTATATATAGGAAATAATATATAGGAAATAATATATATATATTTTATATATAGGAAATATATATATATTATATATAGGAAATAATATTTCCTATATAAAATACAAAAAATATGATATTGAATATGTATGCATTTCCTTTAGACTCCCAGTGACTCCCTACTGAAGCCAGCCCTATAAAAGTGGGAAGTTGGTTAACTAATGGTGTGAACAGTTTGATATATAAAATTTGAAGGAAGGAAAGCAAAAAAGTATGCAAACATTTTCGTGAAGCACTTGGTTGTGAAGGTATCAGTGATTCTACTTAAGTGGTCTTTGAGAGTTTTATCTCTTTCTTGATGGGCAAATTTTCCACTGGCTGAACATCATCCCAAATGTTGCCGTCAATTGCTTTCTTTTCATTTCTCTATAGGGTATATCATGAATTTATTCATTTCATTGCTATGAGTATCACTGCACTAGATAGTTTTGTCCTTGTCTGAGAATTCTATACTGACCTAATGAACCATCTTTAAACTCTCCTTTATCCAGAAACAATTTGTTAGAAACTATAATAAAAATACTCATTGTTCTTGGGGAACTCCAAATGATCCTTGGCTAGGGGAGTCTCAGGCTACATAACCTGGTCCCTTGATGGTGGCACATCTCCTGGGGAGATGGTCATGACAAATGGTGGCACATCTCCTGGGGAGGTCCCAGCAAGTTTTTGAAACTGAGAAATGATACCCAGGAGCCCTGTAGTTTGACAAATCAGCTGCTCTTCATGGTTTTAAATGTTAGAAGTCCCTTGTTACAGAAGACTTCTCAGTGGTACAAGGCTTTGGAAACTCAAAATTCTATTTCATCGTACCATCTATAGATCATTAGCTGTCATCAGAATCCAACCACACTGGCATCCTGATATTGGACTTCCAGGCTTTGGAACTGTGAGAAATAAATTTCTATTGTTTTTAAGCTACCTAGTCTAAGGTAAGCCTGTAGCTGTACCACTGTGGCACCTAATCCCATCAGATCTCAGAAGCTAAGCAGGGTTGGACCTGGTTAGTACTTGGATGGGAGACTGCCTGGGAACACCAGGTGCTGTAGGCTTGTTAGAAGGACCAGGCAACCCACTCCCCACAAAAAAACAATTGATGGAATAGCAGAGTAACACGACAATAGTATTTTCTCTGTTGTACATAGGGTCGCTATGAGTTGGACACCAACTCAATGGCACCTAACAACAATAACATCTATGGTAAATTGTTCTGACAAACCAAATAGACTGGGGCACTCAACATCTGAGCTTTGCTTAATTTCTCTAGTCAAAGATATGGAAATTAAAACAACATTGAGGTAAGATTTTCTACCTATACTGTCAGAATTTCAGAAAGAGTAGAAAAAGGTGTGGAATGAGACTTTCTCACACATTATCGAATGGGATGGAGATGCGCACTTGTATTTAGCAAGAAATTTGGCAGGACTATAAACATTTAAAATGTACCTATTTATTGATCTAGCAATTCCACTTCATAAAAAGACATATTTGTATGTAAAAGGTTAATTGCAGGATTCTTTGTAATTTGCTCCAAATAGAAGCAATAGAAATGTGTGTCAATAGAAAATTGTTTAAATAAATTATGGCATATATGCATACATATATAGTATATATGTATGTGTATACCTATATATACATAGGTATCAAAAATTACTATAGAGTAATTATTAATAAGAACAATTATTCTAATTATTAATAAGAACAAGATAGTGCTGTATGTTCCTGTGTGGAAAATCATCTTTGACATACACTAGAGTGAAAATATAGGGCATTACTTATAAGTAAAAGTGCTATATTTTATAAACTTAAATCAAAATAATTTAGTTTATATATGAAAATAAGTATTACAAAGTGTGATCCAAAGATGTGCTGAATATTTAAATAAAAAATTTTATTACAGTAAAAAGCATATTGCCATTAATCTCTCTCAAAATATTAACCCTGGCGTTGAACACATTTATCCCATCATTCTTACCACTTTTTAGATGTTCTAGAAGTCGTCTGTGAGTATCTTGAGTTGTACTGTTGTGGCTACCTTGATGTCCTGAATCAATTCAAAACATTTACCTTCCATGGTCATTTTGACTTTGGGGAAGAGCCAGACGTTGCACAGTGCCAGACCCAGTGAATAACATGGATGATGACACACTATAATTTTTTTTGTGGTACTTGAAGGTTGAACCCAAGGCCTTACACATGCTTTGTAGGTGCTCTACCACTGAGCTGCACCCCCAGTCCAATTTTTTATTTTATTTTTTATCTCAAGACTGGGTTTCTCTAAGTTACACAGGCTGCCTCTGGCCTTGAACTCTCAGTCCTCCTACCTCCATCCCCCGAGTCACTGGGACTATAGACATGTGCCACTGAGCCTGGTTTGTAATGTTTTTATTTGACAGAATTGCCATACCATGTATAACAGAGTATTGTCATATACTCCAAGAGAGGACACAACTAAAGAGGATTTCCATTCTGCTTCAGAAAGTGGGAAGAATGATGGAATAAGTGGGTTTGAAGCCAGGGGGAGTATTTTGAAGGGGATTGATGACAATGTCTTCTACTGTAATAAATGTTTTTATTTAAACATTCACTGTACTTTTAAAATCAGACCTTATATGTATAGTATTATCTCAATATTGTAGTTTGCAGTTTAGGCAATGAGATGAGATGAACAAATGGAGAACAGTCAATGCGAAACTCTCTGAGGAGTGGCTCTCTATACTTCTTTCACATTAGTAAAGACATCAGGCTATAAGAGAAGTAACACAGTCTCCAGTCTACCTTTGACTCCCAGCTGCTCGCTGAAACCCTCTGTCTTCTCAAAACTTACTGCACAGCCAGTGTGTCACTGACCTGGGTTGGAACCACTGAAACAGAAAATGCTTTGCATGGTCCCAAGTTGCATCAAGCTGAAGGCTTTCAGAAGATGGAAACACTGATGCAGCCTTCAAGGTCTTCAGAGATGACATTGAAAGTGGACATGTCTAAATAGGCAGGATCCAGGGAACTTTCCATCCTCTTCCCTTTCAGCCCCAGGAATGCACATGCTGATGTGATACTATTCAGGTTCCAAGGCAAGTAAAATTCTGGTAGGAGGAGAACACATTGGTAATATTTAAAAAATATTTGTATACCTGCTGGGTAACTGCTCTGTGACAGATGGTAAACCATGCAGCTAGGAACAAAAATGAGAATGACATGATCCTTGCCCTAAAATCTTCTTGACTAAGATGTTGGAAGATCTGACTTAGCATCTTCATATTTCCTGCATATGTTGCAGATGGTAACGACTCACATATCTGGCCAAAGGTCAGTCAGTCTCTGGTAGGCTGGTTTCTCTGTCCAGATGAGACTGGAGCAAAACATGAACAATCTCAGTTAACAAATCACTCAGTCAGATGAATTATGTTACCTCTCTTGGGCTCCTCGAAAGATCTGTCCTAGAAAGAGCTAGGGGAAATGGCATTCAGGGTGCTTGTTTTACTGATCTCTATGACTCACTCCAGGCTTGACTACTCTAAATCTTAACAATACTTACTTTTCTCTTTCTTCCAAACCTAGTCTTCTCAATATACAGAAAGAATTAAAATGTTATTTTGAATACAGTCCTCACTGAGCTGGAAGAACAATGATCAGAGTGCTTATTGTTGCTTTGCTTACATTTTTAGAATGAACTCCTACGAAAAAATACTTAAATCATTTGAATACTCTATATTTACATGCCTTAAAGGAATTCAGAATTACTATAATGTTTCTTCAGTAACTGACTTTGAAAACTCATGTTGTAGTGAGTTTAATTTCCATTGATCATTTAGCAGCTACACTATAATTCTACAGTCCTATTCATCACCTTCCCCCGTGCTCTTCTCTCTTCTGCCAGTGTTTCTCCTGCTTTCTATCCTATTACTACTAACAGGGTTAAATGCCCTTCCTCTCATAAGTAAGAATCTGCAAATTAGAAGCCTCTTTAGCTCCTCCCCTTCTTTCACTTCCATTACCAGTCATTGTTCAGATGGGAGCAATAGTTTGCCATTTGCCTCCTCCAAATCTATTATCTTCTAGTTCCTGAGTAGTGAAGTATTATTCTGAATTGGCTATGTGATTGTGCAAATAAAGACATCTGTACTGCTGGGATGTGATTGTGGGTATTGGTTCTGACCAGCAGATGTAAGTGGAAAAGCTGAACAGCAGCTTCTAGGAAGCTTCTTAGAAAACAATATGGACATTTGCCACAATGTGTTTTGTTCCTTTCTACTATGTGCTCCCTGGCTGGAGCCCAAGCACAAGGCCCATAATGAGGACAGTGGAATAGCAAGATAGGAGAGTGCCTGGCAGTCAGTGTGGAGCTGACGTACCAGGCTAAACTGCCAAACTTGGCATTTCTTTCCCACGAGATAAAAATAAATTTATCTTCTTTGAAAAAAACATCATTTTATGTTCTCTATTACATGAATCAACTTTAATCCTGATAGTACTCTTCTCTAGGCTTTTCTACTATTCTTTCCCTTTTCACTGTTTTTATTAATGTCTTAGAAAACTAGTACCAATATAATGTACGCAATATGACAGAAGGTTTAGAAGCATAGGATTAGAATAATTCTTTTTTCATTAGCATTTTAATTATACATTTTGAAGGGATATAGAGTGATAATTCAGTTAACATATCCATTATGCAATTATCAAATCAGGATTGTTTACACTTTCATCTCCTTAAACAGTTTGTAGAACAAAGTAAACAAAAAAGGGGAAAATTTTCATTAACATGATAATTGTATATAATTATGAGGTATAGCATGATTTTGGGGGGTTTTCACAGAGTTGCATCCTGTTTTCTGCACTTTTTCTCTCTTCACCCCTCTGCATTGTTCCCCTTCCCTTCTCACCTTCCTCATCGCCCCCTGCCTCCCACTAGTCCCCTTTCTCCTCATCTTGGGTCTACTTGTATTTTCTGGATTGGAATAATTCTTGTTTTATTCTTTGCTCTATATCCAACTTTACTTCTCTGGGCTTTGGTTTCCTCACTGCTAAGTGGAGCCCTCATAGGTTTCAGGAATAAATGAGACAATATATAGGAAAAAAATCATATGCGTACTCTCTAGCAGTAAGTATTCTATAAAGAGTATTACCCTTAATATCACCATCTTGTTTAGTTTAACCTAAAGGAGAGATCTTAGAATAAATGCCTTTGGATGATGTACTCATTCAATCATTTAATAAATGCTAATCTGGCATTCATTCTTTTCTCAGATTATTTTTATATTTATACTAAAATTTTGTATTTGGCATATTTATATTTACATTTAAACTCAAGGTGCCCCCATTCATAGGCCATGTTAAATCATAGACTTGCAGTGATCACACTGTACATATTACTGATATGGCATATTTCTCCAAATCTTTTTTATGCTGTCCTTGGAGGTGGAGCTTCTTGTGCGCATTTTCTCTTATTTCCTAAAATATTTACTACACCTGGAGGCTTAGTTTGCTTTTTGCTCTAGTTTTTCTTTATGCAAGCCAAAAGAACTATGCAGCCAACTTCAGCAACTGCTTTATTGCAAGATTAAAACTCAAACATTGAACCAGGTACTTATGCCAGATATCACACTTCATCTTTTCTTTTCCAAGATCCTTTAAAAATAATTTAAAACAATGACTTAGTATGTTTACCCAATAGCTTTCATGATCAGGCTGATGTCTGCAACCTTGATGATTAGCTATATTATTCCTGATAGCATTTTTTTTTCTTTTTCTTTGAACTTGGCTATCACTCACTACTACAATCATTGATGCCTCATTCAAAAGAGTGGCCCAACAACTGGAGGAGATTTCACCATTAGTCTGCCATTAGGCTCTGCTTTGATGCTTTTCTCATGTAGCTTCATAAATCTTTATGCACATCGTTTAGAACTTATTTTCTTATTCAAAAACTTTGATTACACAGCTCTCTTTTTCTACTCTGTCTTTCTATTATATTCTCTGTTCTTCAAGACAAATACCATCAACTAACTCCATGAAATCTTATATATGTAGCCCAAAGTGATATTTTACTCTTGATTTAGCTCAGTGGGTAGAGCGCTGCACTGCAGTCTCTGAGGTCCCGGGTTCAATTCCAGCACCGCAAAAGTGGGAGAAGGACCTGGCAATCCACTCCCAAGGCAATCCCGAAACAGTCAGCCATTGAAAACCCTATGAGGGCCGCTATGAGTCGGATACCTACTCTACGGCACCTGACAACAACAACAACAACATATTCTCTGAGCAAAAAGACCCAAACGTTCTTATTTTTTAATATTATTATATTTTTCTTCTCAATTTTCAACCTTCTTACTCATGATTGGCAAAACTGAATGGGAGTGGGCTGGGCTTCCTCCTGGCATCTGCTGTGTTGACTGTCTTTTGCTGAAGGTGATCAGGAGAGTGGTAAGCCAGGAGGTCAGGAAAGTAGGCTGTAAAGATACAAGCAGAGGCAAAGACATTAACAGCACAATTGGAAACTAAGTTCCATTTGACCCAAACTTTAAGTCTTATTGGATTAATGACTAAGTGGGCCAGAAACTAGCAAAGCTGAAAGAAGTTGGTAGTGTGTCTCGGGAAATCACTGATTTCTAAACCAACTTCATGACTTTCCATTAAGGGCTGGCAGGAACAGTGGAAAAGTGGATGATGGAATTAACTAGGTGGGAGAAATAAAGACGCAATAGGATAGACTCAATCTGTATTTCTAAATGGCCTCAACATGCTTTTTCATATTTTAAAAAGCAAAGTGGGTGGTATGACTTTATTAAGAAAGGCAGATGATGTCACTAATTTGGATTGTTTCCCAAAGAGTGCCTCTTGGCTCTGCTGCTTAGATCCTGGATCATATTATTTATGACTTGTGTGGCCAGCAACATCTTTAGGTAATAATAAGGTAGAAGTGAGACTCAGCAGTGGACTAGAAGTAGAAGTCCTTGTTGCTATGGAATAGTGGAAATATGGATAATTAGCATTCCAAAAGTAGGATTTGAGCCAAAGTGATTAACATTTCTGCAAACTGCAAGTCCTGTTGTATTGTGAATTAAAATTGGGGACTTTTCATGGGCTAGCTGTGGGTTTCTACTGAAAGCATGGCTGAAGGCTGTGAGGTAGTTTCTGAGATGGCAACTTTAACACCCGGGGGCCCACACTTTCCTCAGGCAGGTCTTCAATCTCTCTGTGCTCCTGTGTTGTGATGGAAGTGATGCATAAGTGTGCATGTGTACACATATGTGTGTGTGTTAGAGCTCATTCTACAAAAGATTCAAAGCAAATTAGATTCTCCCCCTGATGGTCCTTCTCATTTCCCACTGAGATTCTTATAATTGTCTCCAAATTGGTTTACTTCTAGCTATAGCCTTACACTCCAGAAATGCTCCTTTTGCTTCTAAAACTGCATCCACTATATTCTATAGAATCACCTACTCAGGAAAAATTCTTTTAGTTTTTCTCTGAAAAATTAAAAAATTTCATCTCCTTTCATTCTTTTCCTATATATAGAATTCCATGTTAGAAGTTTTAACACTTTGTGGTTTCCATTGCTTTGTTTAGAAGTCAACCCTCAGGAGTGAATTGGTGCTTCTCTTAAGGAAATACATCAACTTCCTTTTCCTGTGGTTGCTTTTAAGATTTTCTCTTGGCCTTGCAGCAGTTGTACAGTTATGCTCTGGATGTCCTTTTCTTTGTTTTGACACAGTTAGTGATTTGACAGGTTTCTTAAAACTTTACCTTAATTAAAAAATATTCTTTCTATCCAATTCTTATTTACCTCCTTACCCCCTTTATTCTGGGATTTTAGTATATTTATGTTAGGCTTTTGCCCTGCAATCATTATGTCCCCAATGTTCTTTGTAATTCTTTTTTTCTAAATGTTTCAAATTATGCTTTTTTCCTATTCTATATTCTATTTTACTTATTCTCTTTTCAATTGTGAATAATGTGCTGTGAACCTTTTTAAATGTGACTATTGTTTAAAAAATGCTGACCTTTCCATTTAGCCCTTTTTTGTTATTTCTTATTCACTACCAAAAATCCTTAGTCTTATTTTTTCCCTTTATGCAATGATAACCATATTTAAAGTCTATAAAAATCTGAAGTTATAGTTTTGTTATTTGGCTCTTCTGTTCCTCTGAATTTCTCTCTGAATTTCTCTTAAATTATGTTGTTGTTGTTGTTAGGTGCCGTCGAGTCGGTATCCGACTCATAGCGACCCTCATAGGGTTTTCAATGGCTGAGTGCTTCAGGATTGCCTTGGGAGTGGATTGCCAAGCCCTTCTCCCATTTTTGTGGTGCTGGGAATTGAACTCGGGGCCTCAGAGACTGTAGCGCAGCACTCTACCCACTGAGCTAAATCCCAGCCCCTTAAATTATAGTTACATTGATTTGTTTACTCATGGGCCTGGCTATTTTTGACTGAATACTGGGTATTGTATCTAAAATTTATAACTGATTTTGAAATCAAGGATAATGTTATTACCCTCCAGATGTTACTTATATTTTTTTCTAGAAGGAGTCTTCAGAAACCTTACTGTCATCTCCTCTTCTAGAATTGGTAGATACTTTTATCTGTATTTGGTTTCAAATGCCAGGCTCAACACTCTGGGTGTATTTCTTCACTGACTTAGTACTTTGCTACCTCCAAGCACATCTATATATTCTGTCCAGGATTTCTAGCTATATCTAATGAGAGAGTTGATCTACAGTACTTAGTCTACCATTACCAGAAATAGAATAATTATAATATACTGGAAAATATTAAACTCTCAAAAGTGGAGAATGCAGTCTTCTCTTGTTACTGGTGAAGAGGGAACATGAGAAAACCTTTGTGAGTTACTTCCAGCTCTACTCCTAACCAAGTCATTCACTAACAGTTTATAGAGTTATACTAGTGATTTTGATTACTATATCTGATGGGATGTATACATGAATATAGGTTATTATGTCTCTCTACTGTCTTAAGTACTCCCTCTTGCTATATCTATATCTATCTCTCTCTATATATATCTATATTTATCTATATTTCTATATATCTCTATATCTATATTTATATATTTTTGACAAAACTATATTTTCCATTCCACAGAAATGTGTGTCACAACCTTGAACCTAGAGAGAGGCATTGCCAAGGAATTGAAATGGGCAGAGTGATGTTTGGACAATGGAGCAGAAACAGAGTTTTAGCCAAAAGAGAGGAACTGTAGAATTGTAGTCACAGACTTGTATTCTGTGTGACATACCCCTTTTTTACCTGCTGAGGTCTCTTTGGGAAAATAGAAAACTTGTCACTTGAACAGTGAAGTCCTTTGGCCCATCTTTTGAGATAATTTAGAGCCTTAATTAGGACCTTTGATTAGGCAGAGCCTCAGGGGCATTTAAAAACAGAGAGGGTATAATCCATGGAAATGTCTAGAGTTCTTGCAAACCAAGTAAATTGTGATTCAAAATATCTATGAATACTGAACAGGAAAGCCTGAAGCCTCTGTAGTGTAGGAGAATATTTAAAACATAATTATCCATATTGGAAGATACTTCAGCCACCTTTCATTCTAGCAAATAAATGTAGATAATTCACTATGAATTTTGATCTGCTTTCTAAAAGCTAACTGCTTTAGTTTCAATAAGCTGCTGTTTATTAGAAGAGATGATTGACATTTAGTTTTCTCAATGATAAGTATATTGGCAAAACTATATGAGTTTATAGCATCCTTTCCACAGGAGTTTATGTATTCATTCTGTTCTCTCCAGTGAGTGTGAGGTCATAGGTGACTAAAGACCACTAGAATGGCTCATCTGCAGTCAAGAGACTGATGCCCACTCAGGAAATATTCTTCCTGGGATCTGGTGAAGGAAACTATTGGTTTTCTATGGTCTGTTCTTGATGTCAAGTGCTGTTTTTATTACCAGTGATGCAATGAAATACTTATATAGAATGTCACACAATTATAGTCAACTTGCAGGTCAAGTTGAGAATTCATTATGCATCAGAAAGTGCAAAAGCACTGATAAATCAGAATGCTAAAGGGTATGCCCAAAACTTTAATGTCTTAACCCTTATTGTTGTTATTGTTAGGTGTCGTCTAGTCGGTGTCCGACTCATAGCGACCCTATGTACAACAGGTGAAATAGTATTGTCAGTGCTTTTCTGCTATTCATAGGGTTTTTGATGACTGATTTTTCTGGGGGGAGTGGGCTGCCAGGTCTTTTTCTCAAGTCTGTAGAACTTCGTATTCCCAAGTGGTCTCCTATCCAAGTACTAACCAGCCCTGACCCTGCTTAGCTTCCAAGATCAGACAGGATCAGATGCTGGGTAGTATGGCTGCTGACCTAGTAAAGACAGTTGGTCTCAAAATACCATCAGAAAAGAAAAACACTTTCCCGCAAAATGTAATAAGTAATGTTCATTACATTTTTTTTCTTGAGGCAACTATATTTGTAAGGGTAGTAGTATCTTATTTTGCACAAACTGAACAAGAGAGTTTACTGACAAACATTTGCACAAGGTGAATTATGGCTCTTAGCGCAGAACAAGACACAGCATTTTCTCTGAAGGAACGCACATCACTTCATACCCAAATATAGCACACTGTTGAGTTATATTTGTCTGATAAAACTATAAACATAATCAGGCTTGGAATGCCATTTTCATGCTTGAAAACACAATTTAACTGCACGACAATTTGAAATTTGTATGTTATCTGTTCTTTGATTTGGAAGTTTGTCCAAAAGCAATTCAATTTTGATCTGATTATATAGTAAAGGTATAAGAACACCCAATTGGGGCATTTTTAAATGACTTTCATCCTATAACATGGAATAGAATGCCTGGTAACAGAAGATACCATATAGATACATGGTCATTTTGCTGTAAAAGACCATCTGCCTCCCTCTGTACAACATAGTTGGAGGAGCATAAAATGAAGATCCAAATCTCTTTATACCCTTGAAGACCAGATGCCTTATGACATGACTAATGGGTGGGGTGATATTCACTCCAGTGTCCATCCAGTGGGTAGATATTAAGCAACAGGCAGGAGAGCCAGCTGTGAGGAATCTGAAGCAGTTTAATATTTTAGAATTCCATCACTAAAATTCAGCTTGAAGCTAAAATTTTTAGATTAGTGATTTTATGAGAGACCTTAAAAATATGATTTTATAGAACAGGCAAAATGTAGCTGTCTGGTATATTACAGTAGCTATGGGTAGCTCTTTAAAAATACTATATTCTTGAACTTTGGAATAAGCTTGATGTTTCTTTTCTTGGAAAATCATGAACTTGGCTTAAATGTAATGCAGAGAATCAGGAAGTCAAGAATGAAACATTTTAATCCTTCTCTGTAACCATGGGCAATGCATTTAACCTGCATTGGAAAAGCAAAAAAGTTACTAAACCACTTATTTCCAGGACAGAAGAATTTCATAACGCTTGATGCAGCATTGGTTGCAATGAAAATTAATATCAATGATTTCTTCTTCAGAGACAAGCCTCTCAGTTTTGCAGAAGTATTTTAATATGCTGTCCAATTAGAGGGATTCTGAGAAATGAGCCTTTCTGATTCTCTTTTTTGGCTGGATATATTGGCTGGCTATTGGGGCAATCTGTTATTGCTGGCAAAGCAATCTTTGGGGGTGAATTAATGTGAGCCATTCAGATGCTCACTGGGATCTATATTCTTGTGGAATGGTGCTTTTCTGTTTCCAGAGATGATATTGTCATTCTTTCCAGCACAAGCAAAAAAGACCCCCTTTTTCTGCCCTTTGGTCTTGCTGGAGTCTCAGGACAATTGCTCACATTCTCCATACTTCCTCAGGCTCATTACTCAGTTTACAGTCATCTGTCTTTGTACCATTAATCCACTCTATTGTTGACCATGTAGTTGTTTTCTGTGTCTGTTCTGGTAAATTCTGTGCTTCTGCTGTTACACACTCTGAGGTTCATGCTGTTCTGATGACAGCTCCCTGGGAAGGCATCTGGGTGGAGAATGCTTCTGTGAGAATTGGGCTGGGGCAGAGTTTGGTCCCTGAGTGTGCGGGATTGTATAAGGGCCATCTTTGATTATGCTGTAGAAAGAGTGAGATAGTGGAAAAGTAGCATTCTTTACTGGCCAGTGGATAAGATGAGATACCTAAGAGAAAATCAAGAGGTGGCTGTAGCAATTTTCCAGCCTTAGAAGATAAGCAATAGGACAAAGGAGAGGGGCAGCATGGGAACAGTTAGCGATAGGTGTGTACATTTCCTCTTTTCCTTTCCTTTAACATGTTCCATCTGTGCTACTTGTGCTGCTTGAATAGGATAGAAAGAAACAAATAGAACTTGTTGTTCCTGGAAGGTCTCATACAACTGGGAAAACTGACTAGTAATAGTGGTAAAGAGACAGGTCAGTATGATGAGGGCAGAGGCAGAGCCACATTGGATTTTTCTGCTGGCTCTCCAGAGTTTTATGGAAAATTGTAGGAAATGCTGAGGGAGTGGTAGCGTTGCTATGAGTACCTCAAGACATTGCATGCTGCCCCAAAAGAGAAAGAAAGCAGAGATTATAGTGAATGTGAAGTAATGAGGAAATGCATTCTTTCTCCCATTCATTTATTTATTCAGTTAGTTTTTACATATAAGTATGTATTTATTGGGAGAAGGAGCCCACTCCCAGGGGTTGAAAACTTTATGAATAGCTGAGAAGCACTGACAGTAGTGCCAGGAATGGCACAGTGCTCAGAATGTTTTGCCTATTGTACATAGGGTTGCTATGAGTTGGACCCGACTAGATGGCACCTAATAACAACAACATGTATTTATGAATATTTATTTATTTATTTTTGTGGTCCTGGGGGTTGAACCCAGGTCCTCGTGCTTGCATGCTTTGAAGGTACTGAGCTGCACCCTTAGCCAATTTTTTACTTTTTGAGACAGGGTCTCACTCACTTAGGCAGACTGCCTTTTGTCTCGAACTTGCAATCCTCCTGCCTCTGCCTCCCAAGTCACTGGGATTACAGACATGCACCACCGCACCTGGCATGAATATTTATATTATTCTATGGATTTTCACTCAATGTCATCATTATTTATTTTGGTGCTCCAATTTTTCTGTTTTGGTCCTTAAGAAGCCCTTCAAGTTGTTTCCTGTGTCTAGACTTATCATACATTTTCCCTGCTCCAATCCAGGAATCAACTACTTTTCTAAGGTGTCCACAGTAGGGAATAGGGTTTAGAAACCAAGATCCAGGGACTATATATGCTCATTGCTTTGTTAGAGTAACATTGCTTCTAGGCCTTTTCAGTGGACAAGACTAGGAAATATATATATATATATATATATATATATATATATATATATATATATATATATATTAGCTTATATATGATATACATCCATATTTCTGTATCTCTTTATAGCTATATTTTAAGTATTCAGATTCATAAATTTATATTGATACCTCTCATTCCAATCCAATCATCATTCTTTTTCTTACTTGTAACTTCCCTCCCTGTCAGTAAAGAAAATTGGCTCTTTGCCATGATAATATGTTTACTTATTTGTCCAATCCTAGTTTATATATAGGATGATTGTAGTATTGCTATTTCATGATTCTGTGAGAAACACATTTACTAGCTGAATTAGAGAACATGTGTGCAGGTCTTTTTTGTCTTTGGGATCTAGGCTTATTTTGATAATATATTTCTTCTCAGATTTAGTTTTCAAGGTAACCTTCACCTATACCAGCTGTAGTGAGATGATTATCACTTGGATAGATTTTTGGCAATATATGTTATCACTGGAGTGCAGCAATGTGCAAACTGTCTGAAGATAACAAAGATACTTGTGCTCTGAAAGGAAAAAGTTCACCTAAGTTTGCTTAATTCACAATTGGAAGCATACATTTTGATACAACTTCTTGATATTTTTTTCTTAGTGTCAGCTCAGAAATCAATACTTCTGTGAAGTCTCAGAGCAATATACTAAATTTAGACAGGAAGCCCATATCATCTACAATCATTTTAAATTTCTGTTACAGAATTAATAAATCAAAATGGCCCAAAAGTTTTCTGCAATGATCCTTTTGTATAGAACTCATCTTCTTGGAGGGTCTCAAAATAGTGGATATTAATCTCTATTATACCTATAATGGTTTGTATTATATCTCTATATCTACATTATATGGTCTATTTATAAAAGTTATTTGTACAATCTATAAACTCTAAGACTGATTTTATCTCTCTGTTTTGTAAGATGGACTCTCACTCAATTGCTCAGGCTGGTCTCAAACTCCTGGACTCAAGTGATCCTTCTGCCTCAACCTCTTGAGTGCTAGGACTACAGGTACACAAAAGTGAGCCCAGCCATTTTTTTCAATGTAGCATTTTTTTTTGGGTAAATCCAAAGGAGATAGACAAATATTAAAAATAGGTAAAAAATGAAGCCGAGTGCAGTGGCACATGACTATGATCTCAGCAACTTGGGAGGCTGAGGCATGAGGATTGCAAGTTTGAGGCCAGAGGTGGCCTTCTTGACTTATTTCTATAAAAAATAAAGAAGCAGCTGGTGGTTGGGGTCTGCTCAGTGGTAGAGTGTTTACAAAGTATGCATGAGACCCTGGGTTCAGCACCAGAGAAGGAAAGAGTCAGAAATTAAAGTAATAACATAATCACACACACACACACACACACACACACACACACACACACACACACACACACACACACAAAGAGATCAAGGGTTAAATAATGGCAATAAATAAAATCAATTCACTTTCAATGCATGTTAATTCTGTCACTATTACATGCTAGTTGTTATTACAATGGAGACTCATGGAATTCATATTCCAGTGGGAGAAAGATGAGCAATATGCAAAATAACTATATTGACAAACAATAAGTGATATAGAGAAAAGAAAGCAGAGAAGATGGATTGGGAGAATTAGGGTCTGGGGTGCATCATAAATGTAATTAGGGTGGTCAGGAAAGGGATCATTGAAAAGGTGATAGGTGGGCAAAAACTTTGAAGGAGGGGGGAGAAGAAGCTGTGGGGAATCTGATTGATCAACCAGCATCAAGACCTTAAGATAGGACTTCATCTCACAGAGCAGCACTGAGATCAGAATGGCTGGGGTGGAATGCGTTAGAGAATTGAAGAGGTGAGGTTGGAAAGATAGTGAGGGGAGGTACAGAGGCAAATATGGAGAAGCAGGAGGAGTTGATATTTTAAAGCCAGAGCAGAGGTATAACTTTTACTTTATTGCAAAGGTGAGACATTTGATCAGATGTTAGGTGTGATCAAGATTTTGTTATTGCCAAATATCCCAAAAACTCATTTCTATGCATCCCACTCTCTGAGTACCTATTACCTTTCCAGGTTATTTCATCTAGGACCCTGATGTACGCTTTGATCCAATCACAATCTCTAATCCATTGATTTCACATTCTTTCTTTTGTCCTTGATCCCTTCATGTCCTCTTCCTACTTTTAAGCCTGGTGAAATCTTATGGGCAATCATTATGATCACTATTGACTGTATACCACTTTGTCCTTTCTTTTTCTTTGTAGCTTCATGGTAAATCATAACCATGGTTCAATTCAACACCTTTCATTTCACATCTTCAGTCACACAACCATGTGTGCCTAGGGAAGAAACACATCCTATGGTCTTACTTCAGTGACAATAAACCTCAAATGTGCTCTTGAAGTCACCTGGCAATCATATGCCTATGAGTAATCATTTACACTCCCCCTCTCCTAGATGACTTGTCACCTTCTTGTCTGGGCTCAAACCTGCAACACATTTCCTATATCTTTGTATCCTTGCTTCTTACCCAACTAAAATAATTAGAAGATCAGAAGAGACTCTCCACAGACTTTCACATCCATCTACCAATATTTGCCATGATATCTTGTGCTTTCTTGCCTGTAACTAGAGACAAATTTTAATGCTTCAATTGAAGCCCATACTTCTACATTGTGCCCTGCATCCACTTTTCATCACCTATTCAAGTGCATCACTCCTTCCATCCCATAGAATCATTTCTTTTTTACTCACTACTAGATTACTAATATGATATTGTTTATTTCAGTCAAAGGGCAATCCCCCCCAAAATTTCAAATCTCCCTTCAACTCCTCTTCCTTCTCCAATCCCTCTCTTAGTTCTGATTTGCAGTAAAGTTTTATAGAAACCTTATCTCTGCTTATCAAGTCCATGCTGTCTTCAATTCTCTCTTGCATTTATCTCAATTAGGAATTTATCTTGACCACAGCCCTTAAAATTGCTCTGTAGAGGTCTTAGGGTTACATTATTAAATCCATGACTCATTTCTGAGCCTATATTATTTGACCTATCAGCAGTGTCTGTTAACAGTTGATTGTCCATTCCCCTCTTCACTGGGTTTCCATGATACCACACTCTCCTGATTTTATTTTTCTCTTATTGATGGCTCATTCTCATATTGATTTGCTGGTTCCTTCCCTTTTCCCTATGCCATGATAAAAGAGTCCTCTGAGTCTTAGATCCTGATTCTCTTCTTTATAGATATACCCTTTCTTGGACCTCACTTAATCACATGGATTTAAAATACTCTCTATGCACACAACTCCCACATTCATATCTCCAACACAGACCTTTCTTTCATGTCTCATTTCAACTTTTAGGACATAATTTTGACTTCAGAATACAGTCAGTGCTCAGAACCTGACCACACATCACCACCTCTAGTACTATTACCTTAGTACATAGCCACCTTCATCCTTCACCTGATTATTACAGTAGCTTTTTAGTTGGTCTTTCTGATTTAATCTCAGCATATATTTTGTCAGTAGAGTAGATAATAGACAAAATAGTAGACTGTGTGGGGTGCAAGGATAGAAGCAGGGACATGAAGAGAGGCTACATAGCAGTAAAGGGGTTGAGTAAGGGTCAGATATGGGGTACACTTTGAAGGTAGGTGCAATATAATTTGCTGTTGAGAAAAAGAGACTAGTTAAGAATGCTGGCAAAGTTTTTGGCTTGAACAAGTGAAAGCATGGAATTGTAGTAAAAAAGATGGATCCTATATTGCTACTGAATATGTAAATTGTATAGTCTTTTTGTTTTTGAGAAGCAACATGGAAACCAGTATTATAAGCTTTAAATATTCATATTTTGAACCAGTGGTCCTATTTTGATATTTTACAAAAAGAAAAACTTCTTGAAAAAGGGAAAGCTCTGTTTATAAATATGGTCATCATAATGTTGTTTGTTGTTGTTGTTGTTAGGTGTTGTTCAGTCAGGTCTAACTTATAGTGACCCTGTGTATAAGAGAAAGAAACAATCCCTGATTCTGGGCCACGTACACAATCTTTTTCAAGTTTAAGCCCATTGCTGCAGACACGGTGTCAATCCATCTAGTTAAGGGTCTTCATTTTTTTGTTGGCCCACACTGTCCCAAACATGATGTCCTTTTCCAGGGATTGGTCCCTCCTGACAACATGTTCAAAATATGTAAGACACAGTTTACCCATCCTAGCTTCCAAAGAGCATTCTGGTTGCACTTCTAGGACAGATCTGTTGGTTCTTTTGGCAGTCCATGGAATATTCAATATTCATCTCCAGCACCAAAATTCAAAAGCATCAATTCTTCTCCTATTTCCCTTATTCAACCCCCAGCTTTCAAAAGCACATGATGCAACTGAAAATATCATAGCATGAGTCAGGTGAACCTTCATCTTCAATGTGACATCTTTACTTTCTGACATTTTAAAGAGGCCTTTGTAACAGCTTTTCTCAGTGCAATGCTTCTTTTGATTTCTTGACTTCTGATTCCATGGGTGTCAATTGCAGAACAAAGTAAAACAAAATCTTGGACAACCTCAAACTTTTCTCCATTTATCATGAAGTTGCAAACTGACCCAGTTGTAAGGATTTTTGTTTTGTGGATGCTGAGGTTCAATCCACACTGAAGACTGTGTTTTTTGATCTTCATCAGCAAGTATTTCAAATCCTCACTTTTAGCAGCAAGAATTGTGACTTCTGCATAATGCAGATTATGAATGAGTCTTCCTCTAGTCATGATGCCATATTCTTCTCCATACAGTCCAGCTTCTCAGATTATTTGCCCAGCATAGAGACTGAAGAGGTACAGTGAAAAGATACAGCTCTGATTCACACCTTCCTTAACTTTAAACCAGGCAGTGTTTCCTTGAACTGTACAAATGAATGCCTCCTGGTTCATGTACATATTCCTCGTGAGTAAAATTAAGTGCTGTGGTATTCCCATGCTTCACAATATTATCTATAATTTGTTATGATCCACACAGTCAAATGCCTTTGCATAGTCAATAAAATATAGAAAGACATCTTTTTGGTATTCTCTGCTTTCAGCTAATATCCATTTGACATCAACAATGATGTTCCTGGTTGCACACACTCTTTTGAATCTGGATTGATTTTCTAGTAGTTCTCTGTCTAAATACTGCCACAGTTGATTTTGAGTGATCATTACCAAAATTTTGTTTGCATGTGATATTAATTATGTTGTTTATTAATTTCCACATTCAGTTTGATCCCTTTTCTTGGACATAGACACAAATATGGATCTCTTCTAGTCAGTTGGCTAGGTAGTTGTTTTCTAAATCTCTTGGCATAAACAATTTAGTACCTTCAGTGCTGCATCTGTTTGTTGAAACATCTCTATTGGTATTCCATCAATTCCTGGAGCATTGTGTTTCACTAGTTCCTTCAAAGCAGCTGGTACTTCATCCTTCACTACCATTGGTTCCTGATCATATGCAATCTCTCTCTCTTTTTAAAAAATCTCCCTGTATTAGTAAATGATGATGGGGTACAGAGTAATACATTATTGGCTGTTTCCATTATGCATCCTTTACATCACTTCTGGCAACACTTTTATCAACCCACAAGGTTTATGGAGCCTTATGGCTAATATGTAGTAAAACTCAAATGCCTATTTGGATTATATTCCCATATTTTTCCAATGTACTCATGAAGTTGCACTGTTTACATTGAGATCATCCTCTCCCCCTTCATCCCTCCATATTGACCCTCTTCCTAATCCTACCTTCTGCCATCTTTGCTTCTCTCTACTAGTTCCATCCTTCCTTCTTTCTACTCTAATATTGTCCCTTCTTCACTAAGTTTAATTGTGCATTTTATATATCAATTTATGTATAGGATTTTTTCTTCCCTTAAGTATGATTCAGCTACAACAAATAAGTGAGAACATATGGTATTTCTCTTTTTGACCTTATCATGATGTTTTCCAGTTCTATCCATTTTGCTGCAATTGACATTATTTCTTTTTTTGTTGCTGAATAGTATTCCATTATGTATATGTACCATAATTTTTTGTTCATTCTTCAGTCGATGGGCATCTTGGTTGGTTCTATATTTTTGTTATTGTGAAAAGTGCTGCACTGAATATGGAGATGCAGGTATGCCTGTGGTATGATGGCTCATCTCCCTTTGGGTATATTCCCAGTGGTGGTATAGCTGGGTCATATGGCAGTTCTATTTTTAGTTTTCTGAGGTATCTCCATATTGATTTCCAAAGTGGTTAAACCAGTTTACAGTCCCACTGACAGCGTAAGTGTTCCTTTTTCTCTACATCCTTCCAGCATTTGTTGTTATTTGTTTTATTGATCTTGACCATTCTTATTGGCCTTAGGTGGAATCTCAGAGGTTTTTTTGATTTGCATTTCCCTAAAGGCTAGGGATATTGAGCACTTTTTCATGTGCTTCATAGCCTTATGAATTTCTTCATTTGAGAGCTCTTTGCTCAGTTCCATTGTCCACTTATATAGTAGATTATTTGTTGTCTTGGGATGTGCTTTCTTTGTAAATTCTAGAAATTAGTCCTCTGTCAGATATGTAGGATGTGAATATTTTCTCCCATTCAGTGTGGTATTTCTTAACTCTGTTGATTGTTTCCTTTGCTGTACAGAAGCGTTTTAATTTCATGTAATCCCATTTGTCTATTCTTGGTGCAATTTCCTGAACAATTGGAGTCTTATTAAGGAGATGCTTTCCTATGCCTATGTGTTGGAACCTATTGCCTATCTTTTCTTCTAGTAATTTTAAGGTTTCTGGTTTTATATTGAGGTCTTTTATCCATTTTGAATTAACTCTTATGCAGATTGAGAGGTACAGGTCTATTTTTATTTTTCTGCAGGTGGAAATCAAAGTTTCCCGGCACCATTTGTTGAAGAAGATATCTTTTCCTCAATTTACATCATTTGCCTCTTTGTCAAAGATCAAGTGGCTGTAGATGCTTTGGTCTATCTATGTGTCCTCAATTCTGTTCCACTGGTCTTCAGGCCTACTTTTGTGCCAGTACCAGGCTGTATTTGCTATTATAGCCCTACAGTATAATTTAAAGTCAGGGATTGTGCTCCTGTCTGCACTGGTTTTGCAGCTTAAGAGTGTTTTGGCTATACGTGGTCTTTTGTGTTGCCGTATGAATTTTAGGATTTTTTTCTATTTCTGTGAAATCTGTCATTGGAATTTTAATGGGGATTGCATTAAATTTGTAAATTGCTTTTGGTAATACAGCTATTTTTACAATATTTATTCTCCTAATCCATGAGCAGGGAGATATATCCATCTTCTGGAACCCTCTGCAATTTCTTTCTTTAATGTTTTGAAGTTTTCCTTGTAGAGATCTACTTGTAGAGATCTCTTTGATTAGATTGATTCCTAAGTATTTAATTTTTTTTTTGGTGGGCTATTGTGAAAGGGATTGTTGCCTTAATTTCCTTCTCTTCCTGCTCATAGTTGATGTAAAGGAAGGCTACTGATTTTTGAGTGTTAATTTTATATCCTGCCACTTTGCTGAAGGAGTTAATTGGGTCTAAAAGTTTTCTAGAGGAGTTTTGGGGTCCTGTATGTAAAGTATCATGTCTTCCACAAATAAGGGTAATTTGACCTCTTCTTTGCCCTGTACCCCTTTGATTTCTGTATTTTTTTGATTTCTTTTTCTTGTCTGATTGCTCTGCCTAGGACTTTGATCACAATATTGAATAAGATAGGAGAGAATGGGTATCCTTGTCTTGTTCCTGATCTTAGCAGAAATGGTTTCAGTTTTTCTCCATTTAATATGATACTGACTATTGTTGTTAGGTGCTATTGAGTAGGTATCTGACTCATAGCTACCTTATGTACAATAGGCAAAACACTATTGTCAGTGCTTCTCTGCTATTCATAGGGTTTTCAATGGCGGATTGATTTTTGGGAGTGGGTTGCCAGGTCATTCTCCCAAGCCTACAGTATCTGGTGTTCCCAGGTGGTGTCCCATTCAAGTACTAACCAAGCCCAACCCTGCTTAGCTTCTGAGATCTGACAGGATTGGAAGCCACAGGGCTATAGCTGCAGGCCAGATATTGACTGTAGGTCTGTCATAAATGGCCTTTATGATGTTGAGACATTTTCCTATTGCCTATCTTCTCCAGGATTTTTATCATGAAAGGGTGTCACATGCATCTCTTGAAATGCTTTATCATCCACCAATTCTTTTTGGTATAGTCACTGTGTATTCCTTCTATCTTCTTTTGGTATCTCCTGAATCTTTTAATATTTTCCCAATATAATCCTTCACTATTGCCACTTGAGGCTTGAATGCTTTCTTCAGTTCTTCAAGCTTGAAAAAAACAGAGCATGGACTTCCTTTTGGTTTTCTATCTCCAGCTTCTTGTGCATGTCATTATACTATTTGATTGTGTCTTCTCAAGCTACCCTTTGAAATCTTCTTTTTAGTATTTTTTCTTTGTCATTCCTTCCCTTTGTCTGCTCAATGTTCAAGGGTAACCTTAAGAATCTCTTTTGACATGTAATTTGGTCTTTTCTTTTTTTCTTGTCTTTTTGATATTCTTTTGCTTTTCTCATAATGATGTCTTTGATGTCATTCCACAACTCATCTGGTCTTCAGTCATCACAGTCTAATGCATTAAATCTGTTCTTCAGGTGGTCTCTGAACTAAGGTGGAATATACTCTAGGTCATACGTTGGATCTCCTGCACTTGTTCTAATTTTCTTTAGTTTCGGTTTGAACATGCATATGAGCAGCTGATAGTCTGATCTGCAATCAGCACCTAGTCTTGTTCTGACTTTTGACTTTGAGCTTTTCCATCATGTCTTTCCACAAATGTAGTCAATTTGGTTTCTGTATATTCCATATGTTGAATTCCATGTATAGCATTGCCATTTATGTTGAAAAATGTATTTGCAATGAAAAGTCATTGGTCTGACAAAATTCTGTCATGTGATCTCAAGCATCATTTCTGTCACCAAGGCCCTATTTTCTGAGTATTGAGCCTTCTTCATTGTTTCCAACTTTTGCATTCTGATCACCAGTAATTATCATTGCATCCTGATTGCATTTTGGATCAATTTCAGGCTTCAGAAGCCGGTAAAATTTTCCCTTTCTTTATTTATCGCCTTAGTGATGGGTGTTTAAATTGAATAATAGTCATATTAACTGGCCTTGCTTGTAGTGTGTACATATTATTCTACCACTGAGTGCATTGTACTTCAGGACAGATCTTGAGATTTTTTTTTTGATGATGAATGCAACCCCATTTCTGTTTAAGTTTTCATTCCTGGCATAGTAGACCATATGATTATCTGGTTCAAAATGGCCCATGCCAGTCCATTTTAGTTCACTGCTGCCTAGACTATTGATGTTCATGCACTCCATTTCCCTTTTGATGATTTCTAATTTTCCCAGGTTTGTACTATGTATATACCATGCTCCAATTTTTAATGGATATTTACAGTTGTTCCTTCTCATTTCTAGTCATGCCACATCAGCAAATTGAGGTCCCTTGGGCTTTACTCCATTCCTGTCATTAAGATAGACTCTACTTTAAGGAGGCAACTCTTCCCCAGTCATCCTTTGAATGCCTTCCATCTTGAGGGGCTCTTTTTCCAGCACTATATCTCACAGTGGTTTCTCTGCTATACACAGGGTTTTCAATGGCTAATTATCTTGGGAGTGGGTTAGCCATGTCCTTCTGCCTAGAGTGTCTTATTCTGGAAGCTTAGCTGAAACCTGTCTACCATAAGTGACCCTGTTGGTATCTGTAATACCAGTGGCATAGCTTTAGCATCATAGCAACACACAAGCCCCTACAGTACTAAAAACTGACAGACACATGGGGGATAATATTGTTTGTAGTAGTATAACAGTAAAATGGAAAATATTTATTATATGAAATGAAAACATGAAATGATATACCCCATGATTAGAAAAATATAAAATATTTATGGAAGTACATAAGTCAGAATAAAAATTTATAAAATAAACCCCATTATGCTTAGCCAGTGAGAAAAAGATCTACTTATATTTTAAATTAAAATGTTACTTGATGTTTTGACATATTATTACAAGAGGAAATTATGATAGAAATTTAATTAAGTGTCATTTCTATTCTAGAAAATGGATATATCCCTTTATTTTTCTTTATAAGGCATTTGCTTTTGTCAAATTGTAAAATATTTAATAATTTCTTATCTGGATTTACAAAGATTTTCAGTGGCTTTTATTTTTAGGAAGTGGAATAATGTAGAGTGGTAAGGAGGGAGAGGAAAAACACAAAATACAAAATGCAACTACATGAATATGTGAAAAAAGGAATAAAAGAAGAAAAATGTCCATGAGAGTATCACCCATGGTTGTGTATGATTCTCATTACACATTAATTCAAATTCCTACTTTTCTTCTTTTCTTCTTTAGTACATACTGTTCTATAAAATAGGTAAGGTGATGAATTTATAAGCAAAATTCATTTAATAGTTGCATCATTGATATATCAAATGACTTATTACTCTGTACTCCACTAACATTTATAAATAAACATAAAAAGAACCAAAAATGAAATAAACTCCCACGGAGTTGTACCTTAAGAGTTCTATTTTACTTCAGTGTTATAGATTGGATCTAGAGTATCTTGAAAAGTTGATGTGTTGAAGGCTTTTTCCCCAGCTTGTGGTGCTATTGCAAGGTGGTGGGAACTTTCATTGGAGAACATAGCTCAGTTGAGGCATAACTTTGAAGGATGTCCTGAGACCCTGGTCCCTTCTTCTTCTCTGTTTCCTGGCTGCCATGAGATGAGCAACTTTTCTCCTCCAAACTCTTGTGCCATTATGTTCTGCCTCATCATGGCCCACAGACGATGGGGCAGGTCAACCATGGACTGAAACCTCTGAAACCATGAGTCAAAATAAATCTTTCCTCCCTTAAGTTGTTTTTCTTAGGTGTTTGTCACAGAAATAAGAAAGTTAACACCCTCACCACCTAATACTTGAGAGTAGAATCAAGAGATTCAACTTCAAAGTTTCACTCTGTCACTTATTTGTTGTGTGATTGTGGTTGAGGTAGATAAGTTGAATCTGAGTTTTTCCATTTGCAAAATGGAGATATCAGTCCCTTTTCTGTCCATTTAATAGGGTAGTTATAAAGAGCAAAAGTGATAAAATATCTGAAAATGTCTTTACACAACTACAGAAAGATGAAGGGTTATGGTAACTTAGGTTGATATTATTTCTACTTCATCTGGAAGATTTTATCTACAGGTCTTTATTGTCATCATCTGATCCTACATGCAATGCTTCCCTTTAAATGCCACCAGTTATCTTTAAAAAACTAAGCAGTAATATAAGCACATCTTTTCAAAATAGGAGGATGTTAATAAGTTATATGTTTGTCACACAAAGATTAGTAACAGATGAACAAAAACAGGCACAATTCATGGTATAATCTTCTTATATGCATTCTTAGCACACCAAAATTAAAAAAGGTAAACTTTGCAAAAGTTAAAGTTTTAAAATTTATAAAAAAAGAAGAAACAGTCTATTTAGAGGCACATGGTCTACTTTTTGTATTTTGGGGCAGGGAAAATATGAGATTAACTTCATAATAGAGGATTAAACAACCTGTCTGGCTGAAAGTATATAGAATGGTGTCTCATATATAGAATCTCAGAGGGCAGAGTCTTTATTAGGCACCAGTAATTTCTTGAAGGGGAAGATTTATAAAGAGTAATCCTGGTAGAACTGAAGAATGAAGAAAATACCAGCTTTAAAATTAAAATAATTGAAATTGTGGCTCTTACAAGAAAAGCAGATTTGTGCAGTACGTGTTTAACAATCACAAACAAAAGGCAAATGAAAGGGTTGATTGGTCTGCAACAAATCCTTGCATTCTCTCCAAAGCTGCATATATGTTATGGGTAGATAAAACTCATCAGGATAAAAATAGAATCTATTGTTAATTGAGAGAAGCCAATTATTAGTTTTGAAAAGACAACAAAAATTTGCCCAAAGTTTATAGCTACTGCTGCAAAAGCTATACAATAAAAGCAACGTGATTATACAGTAGTTTAACTAAAAACAAAACATCTGATCCCAAAGTAAATGGACAGAAATAAACTGCAAAATATATCTTTGTTCATGAAAATGGGAATTGGTTTAGGCCTAGAGCCAAACTGAAGTAAATGTGAAAAAGAGGGAAAACAAGTTTTAAGAAGTTTTTCTCCACTCCAGACTGTAGCCCTGTTCCTTCCTAATTATGTACACTCAGCTTTCTTGTCAGTGGTTTCTGAGGAAAGGCAAACTAAATAAGTCTTCCATGAAAGTAGGTGACTTAACCTCTTTGAATCTCAATTCTGTTATCTATAAAATGTAAAAGCAGAAGTTATCTAAAGTCCTTTCCAAGTCTTAAAAGATGATTTCGTATTTCTAGCACTCTTATAATCCGGCCTTCTACAGCAGTTTTAGAATGGCCGACTTTCAATATTTTTATTACCAGCTGATAAGTTGATTGTTCTCTAGGACTATTTATTACATTTTGATACATTAACTCTTATTTTCTCAGGATTTATGTATCTTCTTCTCCTTAAATTTATGGCTATGCAGAAGCTGTCTGAAATAATGATTTCAACTGAGAAGGCAACATTCCTAAATACAGTGGTATCTTAGTACTCGACCACAATCTGTTCTGGAAGGCTGGTTGAGTGCCGATCAATTTGGGTGTTGAGCATTTTTTTTTCCCATAAGAAATAATGTAAATGCATTTATTGTTTTCAGCACCTACTGAATGACTAATTCAGATGCAAGTATGCCACTCACATACTTATCAGTAAGTTCTTTTAAAAATTCAATTGTTCTTGCTGGTTTCCTCTTTCCTTCACTTTTAGCACTAGAAAGTTTCTTGGGTGCCATTTTGACTGCATATGGCATATATATACCATATATAAGTATATATAAAGTTCCATGAAATCTTGAGCACAGCACCAGGACTGGTCTTTTTGGCTTGAAATTGACACACAAAGTGATGCTTTCCACCTTTGTTTCACCCAGAAGTGTCACAGGTAAGCATGCAGTCTTACATAGGTTTTAGCATGGTGGTCGAGTGCTGAGCAGGTGGTTGAACACCGAATCAGAATTCTCTAGAAAATATTGGTTGAAGACTGAAATGTTTGAGTACAGAGCAGTTCAAATGCTGAGGGACCATTATATTTCTTTTCCTTAAGGCTAAACTCTGTTTAGCTGAAAAGTCTTAATAGATTTTTGTTGCTCAAATTCCTTTTAAATTTTATCTTTTACCTGTTTGAAATCTGGAAGCAGTTAGATTTTATAATTAGTTTTTCCCTTCCTCTCAAAACCCGCTAACTCTTGCCTAAACTCAACATTTTTTTTAGTAGTATCTTACTAAATCTAGCAATTGTTTTCCAAGGCAGTATCTGTCTTTTTGAACCTCCTCTGGAATCAATTTCTAGGTTTGGTTAATGGTATCTTCTATGATAAGTGGACCTCCACTTTTAGTGGCTTGACACAAGTACAAGTTCATTTCTTGTTCATGTTATTGTTCCTGTTAGTGGGTAGGTAGCTTTCCTCCATGAAGCATTTCAGGGTCTCTGGCTCCTTCCTTTGGTTCTGCCCATTCACGGCAGTCAGCCAGCCAAAAAGGAAGAGCACATGGAAAAGGCTCATTTGAGCCCGGTGTGGTGGCTCACGCCTGTAATCCCAGTGGTTCAAGAGGTGGAGATAGGAGGATCGCAAGTTTGAGACCAGAGGCAGTCTGCGTAACTTAGTGAAACCCTGTCTCAAAGAGTAAAAAAAAAAAAAAAAAAAAAATGGGCTGAGGGTGCAGCTCAGTGGTCCAGCACTTGCAGAGCATGCAAATGTGAGGCCCTGGGTTCAACCCCCAGTACCACAAAAAAAAGAAAAAAAAAAAAAGAAAAAAAGAAAAGGCTCATCCTCATCTGTTAAACATTTGTATAGATAGTAATATGCAGATTTCCACTTACTTTCTTTTTTAAAAATTAGATGTCTACAGCTATATCACCCTGGCATCCTATCTTGTCAGACATTGGAAGCTAAGCAGGGTTGGGCCTGGTTAGTCCTTGGATGGGAGATCACCTGGGAACACCAGGTGCTGGAGGCTTGAGAGAAGGACCTGGCAACCCACTCCCCACAAAACAATCAATCAGCCATCAAAAATCCTATGAAAAGCAGAGGATCACTGACAAGAGTGCTGGACATGGCACAGTGTGGGTAGTGCTTTATCTGTTGTACATAGGGTCACTATGAGTCAGACCCAACTCAACAGCACCTAACCACAACATTTTAAAATTAGTGTGTATTAATTGCACAAAATAATAGGTTTCATTATGATATTTTCATACATGTATATAATATACTTTGGTCATATTTGTTCCTCCAACTTACCCTCTTTTGTGTCCCCTCCCCATGCCCTACTGCTGGTCTTCCTACACTTACTCTCTATTGTAAGAACTAGACAAGTGCACCTGGGAAATGTAGTGTCTGGCTTTGCAACCACTTGCCCTCCACAATGTGGAAAGGGAAAGAAAAGAGTTGTTAGATAGCCACTGTACCATGTTTATAGGGATGCAGAGACAAATATGCCACATTGAGTTATTTTTCTATTTGATTTAAATAGTTCTAGTATTTAAAAATGATTATTTTGAAATTCTATCTTTGAAAGGTTTAGAAAGATGTTTTCTTTCTCTTTTTAATGATTTGTGTTATCTCTAATTCAGTAGCACCTAACAACAAGAACAACAAGAAAAACGGTGATTCATTAGAGCTGTTTAGCTGAGATTAACTTCATAACACTTTAGCAGTAATATTTTAACCATAAGCATGTTCCTGAAACCTTATGCTCAGGTCCTCAGCCATCCTAATTCCTTTCTTTCTTGAATCATCTTTTGTTCAGTTCCTTCTGCAACATCTTGAGAAAAAGCAATATTCTTTCAAAAGATTCTTACTTATACCTCATGTAGTCAGAAACAGAGTCTATTGTCTGTCGACTGCACCCAAAAGACCCTTAATTAGTATCTATGGAAAGCAGATTTATCATCGGATCTTTAATATCTCTCAATGTCCCGTGGCATTTTGAAGATTTTCTTCTCATTAATTCTGAGATTGAACATCTTATCCTGTGACCTATTTGTCTTTTCAAGTCCAAGAAGTGATTGCTTAGAACTAGGTAAATGCCATTAGCCACTGTAACTTTTCAATTTGTTATATGCTGGGTTCTCTAGGAACACAAGCTGCTGTAAAGAGTCTTTGGTACTTTAGGAAGATGAAGTGGCCATTTCCAGCAAGTATGCCTCTCTTTCACAGGAGCTGCTATCCACCTGACAAGCATGATGGCGTCCTTTGTCACAGAAGAGTTGGCAGTTTCCAGCATTGCCTACTTGATTTGTGGGTGTGTTTGTTTGTACTTCATGAGTCTCTGATTTAACTTGTCTTAAGGAGAACAGGCGTAGCTTAGTAGCTTAGTGTGCTGCAGAATGCAGGCAAGACTACACATATCTGCCATGGAAGTTCACAGTGAGGTGATGTCTGCTTCTTTTGGGGTGTTTTCTTCTGAATAGGATGAAGCTCACTCATATTCTGCCTATTTTTTTGTCAATAACACTGTGGTCATAGGAAGCTATATAGCAGTAGCTTTCTGGGATAGTGGTATTATAGAGTCAATATCTTGCTCAGTGTCATAGATTATATAGTAATCAAATCATAGAGATGGAATTTTAATCTTTATCTGTAAGGCTTAAAACCCAAAGTTCAAGATCTTCATGTATAAAGTTGACTCACTCTATCCATGGGGTCTGCATCTGTTGATTCACCTGATTATGGATTGAAAATATTAGAAAAAATTATGTCTATACTGAACGTACACAAACTTTTTTGCTATTCCATAAAAATACAATATAATAGCTCCTTACATCACATTTACATTGTATTAGGTACCATTAAGTGACATAAAGATGATTTAAACAATATGGAGCCAGGCATGGTGGCACACACATGTAATCCCAGTGATGCAGAAGGTGGAGGCAGGAGGATCACAATTTCGAGGCCAGAGGTAGCCTGCATAACTTAGTGAGGCCCAGTCTCAATTTAAAAGAATAAAAATAAAATGAGCTGTGGGTGCAGCCCAGTGGCAAGAGTGTTTGCAAAGTATGCGCAAGGCTCTGGGTTCAGCCTCCCAGTACCACAACAAAATAAAAACAAAAAACAAAGCAAAACAAAACATGTTATCTGAAAGGACATGTGAAGGTTATATACCAATACAATGTCACTTCATATAAAAGACTTGAGCATCCATGGGTTTTGGAATTTGCAGAGGGTTCTGAAATCAATCCCCAAGAGATGCGGAGGGATGACTACAATGTCTTATGTACTAGATATTTATGTAGATGTTGGGAAATTGAAGATAAAATCTTTAAAACTCTGTCTTTAAAAATCTTCTGTTCCATCCAAAATTAGATGATATCAATGTAATGTGGGGAGTAAAAATAGAGAAGCATACCTCAGACTGGGAGAAAATGGAAAAGAAACTTGTATTCCAACATGGGAATGTAAGGAATGCTTTTGGTTAAGAGACCATCTGAGCAAAGCTTTAATGAATAACTAAGCATTTATAGGGCCTAGAGATGAGGACAATGAGATAGGTCCTCTATGTAGCAGATAGCATAAAGAAAGACACAGAGGCATAGAATCTGTGAACTACAAAGGTTTGGTATCCACAAAGTATAGAGTGTAGGCCAGGAAGTATTGGAAGATTATATTTGATACTATCACCAGAGTGTCCTTCATGCTGGGTTCTTGGTCTTATGAACTGAAAAACGAATCCACAGACCATGGTAGGCAAGTGGGGGTGGAAGTGACAGTTTTATCGGAAAAGATAGAAAAGCAAAAGAAATGAAAGGATATAAAAAGACTCTAATGCAGTGGAGGGGGTACCCTGTGGATAGCCACTAAACAGCAGCTGTCTAGTGGTATTTATAGCTTTTGGATCCCATTGGCACTCACTGATAGGATCCTGCCAACACTCTTAGGAATGATGGATTCTGCAAATCTAGCAGTCCTGCACTGACTGGATGATTTGAACCCTATCTGCCTCTTGCTGTTTGGCCCTGTGTGGCGCCAGTGGGTTGATTTGAACCCTAACTACTTCATGTTGATTGGTTCTACATTGGTGCCAGCAGGCTTTTCCTTGCTCAATCTCCTGGGGGCCCTTCTTCCTGGGGTGTTCTGCCCAGCAATTTCTAATGATCAATGACAATCATGCCTGAACATTTGAATAATAACTTGCTTGAATGGTCTCCTTTTTCCCAGACTCCTTTGAGGTTTCTAGTCCCTTTCACTCTCAATTTCCCTTCCAATACATTGGCAACGCTCAGTTCAGAAAGAACTGATCTGTTTTAATCAAAGAGGGAGCACATGGTAGTAATGTGTGGCAGAGCCAAACTGCTTGAGTTCAAATACTTGCTCTGTGTTATCTTGGGCAAGTTCCCTAACATCCACAAACTCTGGCTTAATAAAGATTCTACTAAGCCACATATATGTGAGAGGGTTTTCCTACCTTAAGAGAAATGTTTGTGGGTCAATCTGCCAATAACCCAGGAAGACACTGCAGCTCCTAAAGCAACAAAAATTGTCTGCAGTCAGGAGGTTTCTGAGAACTTGCAGCACAGCACATGAAAATGAGATGAGATAAGCAGGAAAGTGGAGGCAATCAGAAGGAATGGAGAACTTGAGAACTCTTAAGAGACTTCCTGAGAATCAGCTCTTCTAGAGATTCTGCTCCTTGTTGTTTTTAGGTAATTGAGTCAGGTCCAACTCAGAGTAACCCCATGTATAACAGAACAAAACACTTCTCGACACTGTGCCAGGCCAATGATCTTTTTTTTTTTTTAATGTTTAAGCCTATTGCAGACACTGTGTCAACCACCTACTTGAGGTTCTTCCTTTTTTAGTTGACCCACCACTCTTCCAAACATGATGTCCTTCTCTAGGGACTGATATCTTCTGGAAAAATATCCAGAATATGTCAGACATAGTGTAGCCATTCTTGATTCCAAGGAGCACTGTGGTTGCACTTCTTCTGCTGTCATCTATAAAAGCCCACCCTTGGCAGCCATAAGCTGCTGTTGCCCCTTGATGGTCTCAGCTGTCTGCACCCAGGTGAAATAAATCAAAAGCTTCTTAGCCTTACACATAAGCCTCCTGGGTTACTTTCTGTCCACTGTCCACCACCCCTAACATTTTAGTGCCAAAACCTGGGAAGGTTTTTTGAGAGGCTTTCATTTTGTGGGACGTATTCCCCAACCCTCTTGAAACCTCCAATGGTTGACAGAATAACCCTGAACACTGGGCCCTCAGATCTTCACTGCTGTGATTTTCCATCCTTGCATCAACAAAAAAGGAAACTGACCTCCTGATCTCTGCTGTGCCACTTGCCCTGCCTGCAAGGGATAAGTGTGAGCAGAGCCCTTCCAGGGATTCCTGACTTTTTCTGTTCTGCCAAAATCTAAGGACTTAGGTCTCCTTTCCAAGGCACTGGCCTTCTGAGTCTTCTCATGGGTAAGGGGGCGTCTACCTGGCATCAGCCTATTCAATTTGGCTTGTGGCAAGAATAGGGATGTCTTTCTCACATCCTGAAGAACCTTCCCAGGGTGGACTTCCAGGATTCCTGCTTGACTTCTCTCTGCACAGACATGGGCAATACTCAATTTGTTCAAAAAAGGACAATCCCTTGGGTTGCCTCCTTCAAAACTTACGGAGGCTAGGCTTACGCAGTATCTTTGTCACAGGTGTCTCGTATTCTTCTCAAATGTGGCATGACCTCAATACAAACTTGATAATGGATCCACTTGGCCCTAAGACGGCTCACTGGACTACAATATCCTGACAGATCTGGACAACTGACAAGAAGGCAAAGGGTCTGAAGTCCCCTATGTTCAGACTGTCTTTGCACTCAGATCACAACCCTTCTTCTGCATTTCATACTCTGTAAAGCAAATCTTTGTCCTCCACTCCACACCCAACTTCTCCCTCCAGAGCTCCCCTGCCAGCCTCTGTTCTCTTCACAAAAGCCCCTCTCGCCACTGCCCACACTTGGGTGTCATTTTACACCTTCTCTGACTGGCCGCAGCCTTACCTCCACACTCTGCTTTTAGAAGATAAAGTTTCTTATCTTTTTTTTTTCTGTTCACCTCTCCAGGGTTCAGATTTTAGGAATAGGAAATTTGGAATCTCAGGGTGTGTGGCCAAACTACACATCTCTTTGTGCTCCTGTGAGCAGGCAAACCCAGCTCCTGCAGCCCTGCTCTGCCCCTCTGCCTTTCCAGCACCCGAAGCTGGCCCATGGCCCCTCCTGCTGCCACAGCAGGAAAGCTTTCTTTCCCCTATCTCTGGCCTTCCCCCCTGACTCTCAACAAAAAATGCTTTTACACCCTAAGCCTTCCCTCTTCCAACTCTGGGCACACACACATGTGCATAAACACACAGGTGCTCATGCCAGCCGACACCTTGCTTTCTTCTAAGGCATTCATTCTGTTCTATTTTTGGGTTTTCACAGACTAAAGAAAAAAAAAAAACTTTCAAAGTCTCATTGCTCCCCCATTACTCTTTCACAGCTTCTCTGCTGGCAGCATGGATAACTCTGCCCAGTCTGTCTCCTTTTAATAGCTTTTCCCTTTTTCCCTTGGTCCACAATTGGGTCTGCCTCCTCAGGATCTGACTGTCTATATTGCCTGGGACTCAAGCAATTCTGCTGCCCTGGGTCCCAGTACACCTCCTCTTACCTGGGGTAATGCAGACCCTCTAGCTCTCCTTGTTGTTGTTGTTAGGTGCCATCAAGTGATGTCCAACTCATAGTGACCCTCATAGGGTTTTCAATGGCTGACTGTTTCAGGATTGCCTTGGGAATGGGTTGCCACGTCCTTCTCCCATTTTGCAGTGCTGGGAATTAAACTCGGGACCTCAGAGACTGCAGACCAGCGCTCTACCAACTGAGCTAAATCCCAGCTCCCAGCTCTCCTAGCCTGGGACAAAACCCAAGGCCCCCAGAGGACACAGCCTGTAACTATGGTGGACCACACCCACTCTAGGTTTGCTGGCTACTAGGCGCTGCACCCAGGGATACCCTGTCTCTTTCGTGGGAGCTCAGACAAACTGAGCTCCCCAGCTGAGACACAGGCAAGTCTTGAGAGAATGGCCGTCCCTCAGGACAAACATTTCCAAGAAACTGGCCATTTCCTGGGACATTCTTAAACCTAAAAATACTGATCATCATTTGTGTTACTCCTTTACCAAGATAAACTTGACCTCTCCTGTTTCCCCAACTTATTCTTCCACAATCCCTCTCCTAGTATTGTTGTTGTTGTTGATGTTAGGTGCTGTCAAGTCAGTGTCTGACTCATAGCGACCCTACGTACAATAGGCACAACACTATTGTCAGTGCTTCTATACTGTTCATAGGATTTTCAATAGCTGATTGCTTTTTGGGGATGGGTTGCCAAGTCCTTCCCCTAAGCCTAGAGCACCTGTTGTTTCTAGATGGTCTCCCATCCAAGTACTAACTAGCCCTTGGCCCTGCTTAGCTTCCGAGATCTAACAACATCCAATGCCACAGTGGTACGGCTGCAGGTATTCCTAGTATTGTTGTTGTTGTTGTTGTTGTTGTTGTTAGGTGCCGTCGAGTCAGTATCCGACTCATAGTGACCCTCTGTACAACAGGGGAAACACTATTGTCAGTGCTTCTCTGCTATTTATAGGGTTTTCAATGGCAGATTGATTTTTGGGAGGGGGTTGCCAGGTCCTTCTCCCAAGCCTACAGCTTCTGATGTTCCCAGTCAGCGTCCCATCTAGGTACTAACCAGGCTGGAGCCTGCTTAGCTTCCGAGATCTGACGGGATCGGATGCCACAGGGTTACAGCTGCAGGCATTCCTAGTATTACAAGGGCCAAAAGAAACAATGGATAGTCAGACCCAATTGTTGACTACATTCTTAATGTTTTCTCTTTGGGCTTATAGCTTCCCTCTATGTATAAACCTCTGCACCAGATTGTAGGATGGTACCTACACTACTGTACCTTTTGGTCAATATTATTTATTTTTTTCCTATGTCAGGTCAAGCTTACATTTGATGTTTTACTGGTATTACCTATTAACTTCAGAGCTTTCCTTATAGGTCATTCATTGACCTTTGAAAATATAATGTCTTTCTTTCATTTGAGTTATTCCTCTCCATACTTAATAAGACCATTTTCTTCTAAAATGCTGGCTATATCTGTATCAAGGTTTCTCAATTGTCATGGGATGCCCATGCCTGATTCCCCATGTCTCCTAAACTTAAGTAATTTCCAAGTGCTAGGCTGTGTGCTTATGCCTGAGTCCCAACTTCCTAAATCATAGGATGCTTTCTTCATAAATTCCTTATATTCCACCTCTCCTTTGATTCCTAATGATTCACTTCTTAGGAATCCTACAACCAGATCTTTTTATAAAGAGACAGGACACTTTTAACCATTTCCCTGTTTATAGGCTTAATTCAGACACGATGCTTTAGTAAGACAAAACTCCCTCAAATGGGAGAAACTCCTTCTTTAGAGACTTCCCCTGATAAATCAGGAAATCCACTGTTTAGACACCTAACCATGCTGGACCAGTAAATCCAGTACCCTCATGTCCAGGGTCTCAAAAAGGAGACCTCAATGCCCCAAGGTTTTTGTCTTTAGTTCTTCCTTTTAGATACTCAGATAAACATGAAAAATATGTATCTGTTGTCTGCATGTATTCTTATGTTCTATGTGTACATGGTACCAAATTAATTTACCTATAAGTACAAAGTACTTGCACTAAGTTTTGCTTTTGGGATTTTCAGTAACATCGATAAAAATAAAAACTAAAACAGTCTGGGAGAGTGATTACAGGCAAAGGAACAAGCCCAATTACTAGCCTTTAAACTTGGGAAGTACTATATTTCCCTGAACAAATTAAAACCTGTACCATCAGAAAAAACCCAGATCAAAGAAGAGATTCTTCAAGGGTCAATGCCAGCCTCCAAAAGAATCCTAAAAAAATCAGGGCTTTGCCACTTCTACAAAGAGGACGCCCCTGTGAGTGGTGATATCCTGCCCTCTGAAGAGCAGATAGGCTTTCATTCAGCTCCTATACAAGCTGTCCTCAAGGACTGAAAGCTGTCTGTTGTTCCTGGTAAAGCCCACCTCAAACAACTACAGAAGATCATCCATGATCCTCTGGGTAACTCCTGCCATGGCAGGTACAAATTTTAATTTCCTTTCTGATACAGAGGGCTTCTTTCTCTGCTTTGATCAATTATCCAGGACCCTTTCCTAAGTAAATCATTGGAGTAACCAATGTTGATAAAAAGGCTTAAGACCAGAAGATTTTCCTTTAAAAGCTATCTGGCTACCCACACAGGTAAGAATACTAACTTTTATGTGGCGAGAAAGATATTTACCATAGTACCAAACAGAGGAGTTTATTAAAAGTTATTGTTGGAGTTATTCTGCCTCCTAATAACAAAGTATATGACACACACACATAGCATCAGACTATATATTACTAAAAACCTAAAGAGAAAAGTCTCCATTAGACCAGCTTCTTCCCAGACAGAAAAGCTGCTACCAGGTCCCTATTGCTTAATAACACCTATTCCCTCTGAGTCTCCACAGTCTCAAGATAAAATTGTCTACAACCAGGCAAGAAGGCCCAAATACGTTATACAAAGAAGGCTACAGGAAGTTATAAAAGTAGAGGTTTAAAAAGAGATTAAAAAAAAGAAAAAAGAAAATTATTTATGGAAATAAGGAACTTGATACAGAAATATTTGCCCCAACGTGGGAGGGTAAATAGAAGGGTGAGGGCAAAATCCAGAAAGCTTAAAGTAACATAGCAGAAGGTTTGAGAAGAGTAAAAGTATAATAAAAAGGCTCCAAAGAGGATGATATCGATGTCACCTTCCATGCCCCATTCCCTTATCTCTAACAACTCTCTTCTAAATGCAAAGAGCTATTCAGCTCATACTTTACTACTAACTCTTGACATTACTGTTAAAATAGACAGCAGTACAAAAAAAAGTCCAGAGATGTTATTATTTTCAGCCAGGCTATCAGACTCTAAAAAGTTCCTATTCCTCCTCTTGGCTGTCACCCCCCCCCCCCACAAAAAAAAAAAAATAGAAGAAAGGCTTTATCCCTTACTGGGATGCCTTGTCATAATCCTGATGATTTGTTCCTTGCCTAATTCTATTTCTGAGCTCTTTCATTCAGACACAAGAAAAGAAAATCATCACAGTACCACTCAGTTCCTCATGTGACTCTAGGGACATACTAGTAAGCCCTGTTCCTTACCACCCACCCCCCACAAAAAGCCAGAGGACATATCCCAAGACAAGACTGACAGCAATCTGACTTACCCAGATACTGGAAGAGACTAAAACCACTGCTGATGAGCAGTCTCCCTAAGCCAGAGCAAGCTGAGTAGACCCAAAGGGACTCTGCAGACACAGGTGATAAATGCCCTAAAAGGGGCATCTTATCAATTACAAATAGACACATGTATTCAGTTTGGTTCCTGTATGTTCCATCTGGTGAATTCCATGTGTCTGGTCACCATATATGTTGGTAATAAAATGTATTTGCAATGAAAAAGTCATCAGTCTGACAAAATTCTATCATGCGATCTCCAGAATTGTTTCTGTCACTAAGGCCATATTTTCCAACTACTGAGCCTTCTTCATTTCCAACTTTTGCATTTTAATCACCTGTAATTATCAGTGCATCTTAATTGCATGTTGGATCAGTTTAAGGCTGCAGAAGCCAGTAAAAATTTTCTCTCTCTTAATTTGTGGCCTTAGTGGTGGGTGTGTCAATTTGAATAATAGTCATATTAACTGACCTTGCTTGTAGATGTGTGGATATTATTCTATCACTGACAGCATTGTACTTCAGGACAGATCTTGAGATGTCTTTTTTGATAAATGCAACCCAATTTCTCTTTAAGTTGTCATTCCCAGCATGGTAGACCATATAATTATCTGTCAAAATGGCCAATACCAGTTCATTTTAGTTCACTGATGCCTAGAATGTCGATGTTTATGTGCTCCGTATCCCTCTTGATGATTTCTAGTTTTCCAAGATTCACACTACGTACATTCAATATTCCAATTACTAATGGATGTTTGCAGCTTTTTCTTCACATTTTGAGTTGTGCCACATCAGCAAATGGAGGTCCCTGAGGCTTTACTCCATTCCCATCATTAAGGTTGACTCTATTTTGAGGAAGCAACTCTTCCCCAGTAGTCTTTTGAAGACCTTCCAATCTAAGGGGGTCATATCTGACCTCCTTATCTATATCTGACAGTGTTTCTCTGCTATTCCCTAGTCTGCCTTAGTCTGGAAGCTCTACTGAAACCTGTCCACCATGGTTGGCCTTGCTGTTATCTGTAATACTGGTAGCATAGCTTTTAGTACCACAGCAACACATGAGTTGCCTTACAGTATGGCAAACTGACAGACAAGTGGAGGAGTGCTATTTAATAATAAGGATAGTTTGAAAACAACTTTATAGAAGTTTTGGTGGTAAGTTAAATAAATAAGGGCTCATGTATCTGATATGTAGCAATTAAAATGTTTTACAGAATATCTGATAGAATGAGAAAATCTTTTAAATAAATATGTCATTAAATGTAAAAAGAATCATGTTTTGAAAGAATTTATGCACTTTTATATTTATACATACATGCATATGTATATAGACGTTATTAGAAAGATACATCAAAATGTAAAACACTATTATGATAAAGATGTAGTAGTTTCACCTTTTTCATATTTTGAATTATTGCTTCAAGAGAGAATCTAAAAATAGTGTAACTGGGTATCTTCATCCATCTTTAGTTGCTGTATTGGAACAGCTGAAACAGAGTAAGTTGTAAAGGAAAGATGCCTATTTTGGCTCATAGTTCTGGAGGCTGGGAAGTCCATGAGCATGGTGCCAGTGTATGCACATCTTCTGGTGAGGGCTTTGTACTTCTTCAACACATGGTGGAAAGCAGAAGTGCAAGCTGGCATGGGTGGAAGAGGTCAAACATAAGGAACCGGGTCATTTTATAACAACTCATGCTCAAGGTAACTAGTCCAGTCCTGTGAGAGCAAGAACTCTGAGAAATACATTAATTCTTCTTAATGACCAATCACCTTTTAAAGCCCAACCTCCCAACAACAGCACAATAGTGATCAAATTTCAACATGAGTTTTGTTGTTGTTGTTGTTAGGTGCTGTCCAGTCGTGCCTGACTCATAGCAGCCCTCTTAGTGTTTTCAATGGCTGATTGTTTTGGGATTGCCTTGGGAGTGGATTGCCACATCCTTCACCCCGTTTTTGCGGTGCTGGGAATCGAACCTGAGACCTCAGAGACTGCAGAGCATTGCTCTACCAACTGAGCTAAATCCTAGCCCCAACATGAGTTTCAGAGGGAACAAAGTATTGCACTAAGTTAAAGGGCAGCATTTCACCTTTATTTTTTTTAATGCTTTTTCTTTCCAATTAGATCATGCATTCCTTAAATGATAAATACAAATCTTATTGATGGACGAATTCTCTTCATTGCTGAGGAGTAACTTTCATGTGACAGATATAGGGGGTATTGCTTCAAATTTTTGCACTTCAGCTCTATTTCTCCATGGAAAAGACTGATGACTGACATATCTATCTTAAGTGTGTGGCAGTTCAGTAGATGCCCAACGTCTTGAATGAATGGCCCAAGCTTAAGACTTTATTTGGGAGGCTTGCTGATGGGAGTGTAGGTTCCTCTGCCCCTTCCTTTCTTCAATTTCATTGCTTTTAGCAGCTAGGTGGATATGTCGAGCCAGACAAAACTTTGAGTTGATGGGTTAGTTGTTTAAATTTCCTCTCTCTTCTCTTTAAAACTTTTTTATTAGTAATTTTTAATTTATAATTTAATCTCATTATGGTATTTCCATAAGTGCATTTCATCGTACATTTCTCACATTAACTTCCACCTTAACCTCTCATGACCCACACCAGTGGTCACCTTTCTACTTGCATGTCTTTCTTGTAAGCACATTTACCAATATGTGTACATCCTAATTTTGTAATAAAGGCAACATAAGTGATTTTTTTTCCCCATTACCCTTCCTTCTTGCCCCCCCTCTTTAGTCCATTATCTTTTCACTTAAATGCTGTCTGCTTTCATGATCCATATGTTTTAATAATGAATACATATTGAAATCTAACATCCAAATATGAGAGAAAACACATGGTTTATATTTCTGTGTCTGGCTTAATTCGCTTAAAATGATTATCTCTAGTTCCATTTTCCAGTGAATGGCATAATTTTGTCTTCCTATGTGAAGTATATATGCCACAGTTTCCTTATCCACTCATCTGTTGATGGACACCTAGGTTGACTCCATCTCTTAGCTATTGTGAATAATGTCACAATAAACATGGATGAGCAGGTATCTCTATGGTACATTGGTATCAATTCCTTCAGACATATACCTAGGAGTGGGATAGCTGGGTCATGTGGCAGTTCTATTTGTAGTTTTTTGAGGTACAGCCATACTGATTTCCACAGTGGCTGCACCAATCTGCATTCCCACCCTCCGTGTACAAGGATTCCTTTCTCCCCACATCCTCTCTTTGCTTTTTTGTTGTTTAATTTTTTGAGCTCTTTATATATTCTAAATATTAATCCCCGTCTGATGTATAGCTGGCAAAGATTTTCTCCCACTCTGTAGGTTGTCTCTTCACTCTGATAATTGCATCCTTTGCTGTGCAAATCTTATTAATTTCATGCAATCCCATTTGTCAATTCTTGCTGTTATTTCCTGTGCTATTAGGGTCCTATTCAGAAAGGCTTTGCCTATGTCTATGTCTTGGAGTGTCTCACCTATGTTTTCCTCTAGCAGTTTCAAAGTTTCAGGTTTTACATTAAGATCTTTGATCCATTTTGAACTGATTTTTATACAAGGTGAGAGAGAGGGATCTAATTTTGGTCTTTTGCATGAGGATATTCATTTCTCCTAGCACCATTTGTTGGAAAGGGTGTCTTTTCTCCAACTTATATTTTTGGCACCTTTGTCAAATATCAGCTGCATGGGCTTATTTCTGGATCCTCTGTTCTGTTCCATTGGTCTATATGTCTGTTTTTGTGCTAACACCATGCAATTTTTGTTACTATAGATTTGTAGTATAATTTGAAATCAGGCATTTTGATGCCTCCTGCATTGTTCTTTATGTTCAGGATCATTTTAGTAATCTGGTGTATTTTGTGCTCTGGGAGATGAAGCAGGAGGAGTTTGAGCCTCAGGCCAGAGGCAGCCTGTGGAATTCAATGTGATCCTGTCTCCAATCAAAAAAAAGAAAAAGACTCAGGATACTAAACCAAGGCTGCAATTACCCTCCTCCCACACACAGCAAGAAGAAAAATAAGATTAAAAAAAGAAAAAAAAAACCCACCAAACAGATTTTTTTAAAAAAAGAAAGGAAAAATACTGGAGGAACTTCTTTCTGTGGCCTCTAATGTTGGAGTCTGTTAGGTGGAGGTGGTGGTCAGTTAAGGATGGAATCTTTTTATCTGACCATGGCTCAGAGTTGACAGTCTCAGTAGTTCCCCTGGGGAGATGGAATCTTCTCTACAGTGGGTGGGACTTGCTTCTGAGCAACTTTCCAAAGCCTCTTGCTGGCTGAACCTCTCAGCAAGTCAGCATCCTATCTCTCTGCTAACTGCAAGTGTGCAGCACACTGGGGCTGTGGCAGGTCACCCGCAGACTCTCCATGAGTGATAATTCTTGGTTTTCAAGCCCTCTGGGTAGCTCATTCTCACATAATATATTCTTTCTCAAGATGGCACTGGGTAAAAGCCCTCCAAGACTTGGAGCATGGCAAAAAGAATCACTTACCCAATGTTGAACCCCTCAGATAGGGAGAGCCAGAGTCTCAGCAAGTCCCTGGAAGAGTTCAAGGGCTTCAAGGGCTATGTGGGATTATCCTGTAGGGACTGTAAGTCTGATAGCCAGGGATGCCTGGCTTACCTCTTTAAATGAGGGCTTCATTTCCCCTCCCCCACTGGAAACTGTGGCTGGAGATGTGTCCTGGTCAGTCATTCTTGCTGTTCAGCTCCGTTTTGCTATCTGGGACCAATCAACAGTATCCTTTGTGGTTTCTGTGTTTCTCCAGACCTTCTTTCTATGGAAAGACTCCATTTCTTCCTATTCTAACTCCTTTGTATTACCACATCATGCAGAGGCTGCCTTCAATCCACCATCTTGAACCAGGACTCTAAATTTTCTCTCCTGATGCTTGTCTGAGTTAGTGCCTTCTCACTCTGAACTCATTTATCATGGGTTTGGTCAATGGAGTTGGATTCAGACATAGGCAAGCATAAGGTTCTGCTTTAGATTCTGTGAACTGACATGAAATTATTTTTTACCAAGGGATTTTGTGTTAGGAGATTAAGGCTTTGACTCAGATTACAACACAGTATTTTTTTCACATTGGTCACAGTGTGTGTGTGTGTGTGCGTGTGTGTATGCATGTGCGTGTATGTACATGTGTGCATTTATGTGTGTGTGTGTTTCGACATCTCTTAGGTACAATAAGAAGACTGTCAAACATCACTGTGAGTCAGTTTGGAGGGTTATCTAGGGTATGTGCAGACCTACGCAAAAACTTATTTTAGAACCAGTTTTGTCTTAACATGGTTTGGAGAATATCCAAGTTTGATTTAAAAAACCAAAATGCTGAACTAAATTAGTGCTGAAATTGGGCAGTTTGTATGTCAATTACCATTAAAATGCCTCAGCCTTTTTCCTTTATAATTCTCCCAGTGGTAGCATAAAACTTCACACTGTGGTTCTCCTGCAATTCACTGTACTGTGTGGTTTTGTAAACCCCAAGTGACTTTGTTTTTTCACATTATTTCCTGCACTGTGGAATTTTCTTCAAACATAGTTGCATTCCTTTTTTTTTTTTTTTGCATCAACAACTTAAGAAAATACATTCCTCTCAGGATGATTATCATCTTTTTTGTATTCTATTTTGGTTCATAGAAAGAGTAGGTTAGGAAAGATAAAACCAGCAAGAGCAGCAAACGATTGGCCTATTTTAGCTCCATAACTTTTCCTTCTGTTGTCACTTTCTCAGCTGGACATTGAATTTTAGTAGTGAAAAGTCTGCAACACATCAAGCCATGACAGAAGAACTATAAAAGCAGATCCAAAGGAGCTCAGCAATGAGCTTGAGCAAAAAGGGAGGAGGGCAAAGAGACCGAGAAGAAAAGATGAAATTTTTGAAGTAAATTGCATTTCTCTCTGCTTCTCTGTCTTTCTGTCTCCCACTCTTTGGGGAATAAGAAAGAGAGAGGAGGAAAATACTTGAGAAAGGATGTTTAATTTTGACCATTGAACTTAAAATATTGAAAATTTTATCAACACAAAATAAAATTATGACCTAATACTCTTATTTTTTTCATAATACAGAAAATTCTCAGGCTTCTGTTTTTACAATAATAATCTTTAGGTTGATTATTTTTGACCATTTTTCCAGAAAAGCACTGAAAGCTTTCTTCTCATCAGCAATTACTAATAAAGATAGGTTATGCGTTTTTGTTCTTAGGATGCTTCTTGGTATCATAAAAAATTCAGAATCCTGTGATAATTACCAAACAGAACAGAAAGAACAGAAGTATATTAACTCTTGTCACACAATCCTCAATATACAAGAATTTTGTCATAAACATGTAGATGATATTTTAGTAGATGTGCATTTTAGGTGATCATATGGGATAAACCTAATTCTTATATGCACTGACATTTTCAAATTTATTTAATTCACTTTGAAAATAGATACATTTCATTTTGCTCTATAATAAAAAGAATATTGTATTTGTGTGTGAGTGTATTTGTGCATGTGTGTGAGAGATATGTATTTCATAAATGTAGATTTAATAGTCTTTTGCTTATTTTCCATTTAAATGCTGACTACATAAAAATATAAATGAACTAAGAAAAATTAGCACAATTAACCAAGCCCTGAGGAAAGTTTCATAGGATATTTCTTCTCTCACCACCAATATCCTGAATTAATTAAATTTAACCCAACAAATTTTGGGGGGGGGGCATATCATGTATAATGGGCTATGGGTATAAACTGAGACACAAATCCACTCTCCATGTGTGTGGCCTCTCAAATTAAGATAGCTGTCAGATTTGCATAAAATTAACTTTTTATTAATTGCTTCTGGAAATCCTAAGTAGCATAGTTCTGTTGGACACACTGCCCAAGTTATGGTTGGAATATAACATATAATAATAAATAGGACATGTCTTTTTGATTTAGAAATCTGTTTTGCCTTGTTCAGTATTGGGGGATATCTATTGGGAATTGAGGCATTATACGCTCCACTCCCTCACAAATGCATTAAATTGTTTACATCAACCTTCTGGATCAATTGTATTGACTAAATACAAAAATATATCTTGACTACTCACCTCAGTTAAGGTGATCTAGCAACTTCACAGTTATGTATTAAACAAGTATTTTTGAGCATGTACTAAATGTATAATAAGACTAGTCACTGAGGATAAAATTAGAAATGGAATTGAAAGATCTCTAGGAAAATATTTAGTCACTGATACTTGCTTAAAATTTATATTGAATATTTCAAGTGTCAATAACATTCTGATAATAAACAATGGTTTAAAAATATGTGTTGTCTTAATAGTTCTCACAGGTAGGTTTATCCTAAGAATAGCTATTGCTGCCAGGCGTGGTGGCATACACCTGTAATCCCATCGGCTTGGGAGGTGGAGGCAGGAAGATTGAAAGTTCGAGACCAGAGGCAGTCTGCATAACTTAGGGAAACCCTGTCTCAAAAAGTCAAAAAAGAAAAAAAAAAAAAAGGGCTGGGGGCGCAGCTCAGTGGTCCAGCCCTTGCAAAGCATGCAGGTGCCACCAGTACTACAAAAACAAACAAACAAACAAACAAAAACAAAAAACCCCAAAAGGAATAGTTATTGCCCTAATTTGTACATTTGCACTTTTTCTGTTCCAGTGGTGGTGACTGAACTCAGGGACTGGCATGTGTTAGGTAAGTGCTATCACTGAACTACACTCCTGGTGTCTCCATGTTTGTAAATTGATGGGTTCTGCAGATATATTCCCTTTATAAATATCTTTCTCATGGTTCTATCAAGGCTCCATAGTCTACTGTTAATGCCATATGACTTTCAGTTATTGGTTTAATTTTGTAAGTATTTGTTGTTTTTAAGTGCCATTGAGTCAAGTCTGACTCATAGCAACCCTGTATAAAACAGAATGAAACACTGACACCGTGCCATGCATATAATCTTTTTTATGTGAAAGTCTATTGTTGCAGCCACTGTGTCAATCCACTTAGTTGAAGGTCTTCCTTTTTTCCACTGACCCACCTTTCTCCCGAACATAATGTCCTTTTCCAGAGATTCTTCCACTCTGACAACATAACCAAAATATATAAGACACAGTCTAGCCCATCTTTGCTTCCAAGGAACACTCTGGGTGCACTTCCTTGTGAATAGATCTGGTGGTTTTTGGCCGTCCATGGCACATTCAATATTCAATCTCCAGCACTGTAATACAAAAGCATCAATTCTTCTGTCTCCCTTATTCAATGTCACCTATTCAACAAATATGATGCAACTGAATATACTATGGTATGAATCAGGCACAGCTTCATCTTCAATGTGACATCTTTACTATTTAATACTTTAAAAAAATTGTTTGTAATAGCTTTTCCCAGTGCAATGTGTCTTTTGTTTTATTGACTGTGGCTTCCATAGGTGGTGATTGTTGAACCAAGCAAAACAAAATCTTGGACAACTTCAATCTTTTCTCCATTTACCATGAAGTAGCTTACTGACCCAATTGCAAGGACTCTTGTTTTCTTGATGTTGAGGTGCAATCTATACTGAAGGATATGTTCTTTGGTCTTCATCAGGAAGTTTGTCAAATCCTCTTCACTTTTGGCAAGTAAAGTTGTGTCATCTGCATACTACAAGTTGTTAATGAGTCTTCCTTCTATCCCTATGCCATGTTCTTCTTCATAAAGTGTAGCTTCTTGGATTATTTGCTCAGCATAGAGTTTGAAGAGGTATGGTGAAAGGATACAGCCCTGTCACATACCTTTCCTGACTTTAAACCAAGCAGTGGTTCTTGTTCTGTTTGAAGGACTGCCTCCTGGTCCATGTACAGATTCCTCATGAGAACAATTAAGTACTCTGGTATTCCTATTCTTCACAATGTTATCCATAATTTGTTATGATTCACAGTCAAATGTCTTTGCATAGTCAATAAAACGTAGATAACCATCTTTCTGCTTTTGGCCCAAATCCACTTGACATCAGCAATGATGTTCCTGGTTCCACATCCTCTTCTAAATCCACCTGACTTTCTGGCAGTTCCCTGTCAGTATACTCCTGCAGTAGCTTTTGAATGACCTTTAGCAAAATTTTACAAGTGTGAGATATTAATGATTAATGACATTTTTCAATAATTTCTGCATTTTGTTGAATCCTATTACTAGAGAATGGATACAAATATAGATCTCTTTCAGTCAGTTGGCCCGGTAGCTGTTTTCTAAACCTCTTGGGATAGACAAGTGAGCACATACAGTACTGCATGTGTTTGTTGAAACATCTCAATTGATATTCCATCAATTCCTGGAAACTTGTGTTTTGCCAGTGCCTTCAAGGCAGCTTCCACTTCCTTCAGTACTATTGGTTCCTGATCATATTCTACCTCTTGAAATGGTAGGTCATCCACTAATTCTTTTTAGTATAATGATTTTGTGTATTCCTTCCATCTTCTTTTGATGTTCCCTATGTCATTTTCCCTACACTATTGCCACTTGAAGCTTGAATTTTTTTCTTCAATTCTATTTAGTGGACACTGATTTGCTAGTGCTTGCAGCCATACCACTGTGGCATCAGATCTCAGGAGCTAAGTAGGGTCGGGCCTGGTTAGTACTTGACTGGGAGACGGCCTGGGAACACCAGGTGCTAGAGGCGTGGGAGAAGGACCCAACAACCCACTCCCCAAAATAATCAGCCATTGAAAACCCTATGAATAGCAGAGAAGCATGACAATGGTGTTTCACCTGTTGTACATAGGGTCACTATGAGTCATACACCCACTTCAGGGCACCTAACAACAACAATTTTCTAGTAAATAATTAGGATAATAATTATGGTACTCAGAAATTACTTAAAGTCCAAGAAAATTGTGAAGTTTTGTGAACTTGCCCCTACATGAGAGGGTACAGTTAGTTTTATCTGAGATCAAGAGGGAGACAGGTATTGTGCCATGGGTTTTAAGAAGAAGATGAGATGGTTGTAACAGAAAGCCAGAGAGAGGATTTTAGAGTACTAAGCTAAATCTAACATTCCAAAGAAAATATTTCAAGGTATCCCATTTCATTTAATATAGTTACTTCCTACACTATACTGATAAGTCTAATAATTTGCAAATTATAATATCTGTAATAAAAACCCTCTCTGACATTTGGGAACTCTGATATGATTTACAAATTTTTCATATAATCTAGTTTAAAACATTGGAACAAAATAAAGTTACTTGATTTTTAAGTAAATAATAATTAAGAAACTCAATAAGGTATTAACAAATGAAAACCATCTCTTAAAAACACTACATCACCACAAAATCGCATATGAAAAGTAGATTTATTTAGAGGTAAAATTATTCATATTCATTGAGTTTATAGTTGATTTTTAATAGGTCATTTTGCTTAATTGACATTTTTCTAAACTTTTGTATAACTTCTAGTTCATCTTTGAGTCATCAATTCTATATATTTAAAAAATGGAGCATCATGTGTTTTTCTTTTTTCTTTTTTTCCCCTTTATTGGTAAATGTTGGTGGGGTACAGAGTAATACAGCATTTGACTTTTTCATTAAGCAATCATTATATCACTTTCATCAATTTCATCAACTTATAAGGTTTTTGGAAACTTTTGACTAATACGTAGCAAAAGAGATATATGCATATAGATTATATTCCCTATTTTTCCCATGTACTCATGAAGTTGCATCATTTACATTGTGATTATCCTCTCCCACCTCAATCTCATTCCATTGTTTCTCCTCTCCTTTCTACCTCCCACAAACTTCGCTTCCCTTTGTTAGTCCCCTCCCTCCTTTTTTCTACTCTTTATATTTCCCCTTTTTTGCTAAGTTTAATTGTGCATTTTTATCTATCTTCTCATGTATAGGTTTATTCTTCCTTTAAGTAAGATTCAGCTCACACATATGAATGAGAACATGTGACATTTCTCTTTTTGAGCCTGTTTTCATTCACTTAAGGTTCTCCACTTCCATCCGTTTTGCTGCAAATGACATTATTTCATTCTTTTTTGCTGAGTAATATTCCATTCTGTATATGTACTGCGTTTTAAAAAGTCCATTCTTCTATTGATTGGCATCTTGGTTGGTTCTATATCATTGCAATAGTGAAGAGTGATGCACTAAATATGGGGATGCAGGTGCCTCTGAGGACTTGTCTCCATTTGGGTATATGTTCAGGAGTGGTACAGCTGGGTTGTATAGCAGTTCTATTCTAGTTTTCTGAAGTATCTCCATATTGATTTCCAAAATGATTGGAGTAATTTATAGTCTCACCAGCAATGTAAAAGGGTTCCTTTTTCTCCACAACCTTGCCAGCATTTGTTATTATTGTTTTGTTGATCTTGACCATTCTAACTGGAGTTGGGTGGAATCTCAGAATTGTTTTGATTTACATTTTTCTAATGGCTAGGGATAATGAGCATTTTTTCATGTGCTTCTTAGCATTACAAACTTACTGATTTGAGAACTGTCTGTTCATTTCCTTTGCCAGCTTCTGTATTGGGGTATTTGTTGTCTTGGGATTTGCTTTTTTGAGTTTTTTTTTTTAATTCTAAAAATTAGTCGCCTGTCAGATGTGTAGGATGTAAAGATTTCCTTCCATTCCTTGGGTTCTTCCTTAACTCTGTTGATTATTTCCTTTGCTGTACAGAAGCTTTTTAATTTAATGTAATCTCATTTGTTGATTCTTGGTGCAATTTCCTGAATGATTGGAATCTTATTAAGGAAATACTATGTGTTGGAGCATGTTTCCTATCTTTTCTTTTAGTAGTTTTAAGGTTATATTGGTGTTATTCTGGTGTTATATTGAGGTCATTTATCCATTTCAAGTTGACTCCCATGCAAAATGAGAGGTATGGTTCTGTTTTAGTTTTTCTACAGATGGATATCCAATTTTCCCAGCACCATATGTTGAAGAGGCCATCTTTTATCCATTTTGAATCCTTTGCCTCTTTGTCAAAAATCAGGCAGCTCATGTTGTGTGGCTGTATCTCTGGATCTTCAATTCTGTTCCTTTGGTCTTCAAACCTGATTTTGTGCCAGTACCAAGCTGTTTTTGCTACTATAGGCTGGTTGGTGGTGTTGTTAGGTGCCATCAAGTCGTGTCCAACTCATAGAGACTCTCATAGGGTTTTCACTGGCTGTTTTGGGATTTCCTTGGGAATGGATTGCCACGTCTTTCTCTCATTTCTGTGGTGCTGGGAATTGAACTCAGGACCTCAGAGACTGTAAAGCAGTACTCTACCAACTGAGCTAAAAGAGTGCCACTGAGCAGTCTCTGAGGTCCCGGGTTCAATTCCCAGCACTGCAAAAAATGGGAGAAGGATGTGGCAATCCACTTTTGAGGCATTACAGAAACAATGAGCCATTGAAAACCCTATGAGGGTTATTATGAGTCAGACACCACTCAATGGCACCTGAGGCATTGCCCACAGTCATGGCCCTGTGGTGTCCCATCCTGTCAGATAGGCTGGTAGTATAGTTTAAAGTTAGGTATTGTGATCCCACCTGTACAAGTTTTGCAGTTTAAGATTGTTTTGGTGATATGTGGTATTTTGTGTTTTCATATTAATTTTTGATTTTTTTCTATTTCTGAAGTATCTGTCATTGGAATTTTAATGGGAGTTGCATTAAATCTGAAAATTGCTTTTGGTAGTGTAGCGATTCTTACAATATTGATTCTCTCAATACATGAGTAGAGAAGGACCTTCCATCTTCTAATATTTTCTGCAATTTATTTCTTTAATGCTTTGAAGTTTTCCTTGTAGAAATCTTCATGGTTTTGGTTCCTAAGTATTTAATATTTTGGTGGGCTATTGTGACAGGGATTGTTTCCTTAATTTCCTTCTCTTCCATTCACATTTGCTATAAAGGAAGCTATTGATTTTGGGTGTTAACTTTGTATCCTGATACTTTGCTGAAGGAGCTAACAGCAGCAGCAGCAGCAGCAGCAACAACAACAACAACAACAACAACAACAACAACAACAAGCGTTTTAGCAGTTTTTGAGGTCCTTTAGATAAAGGCAAGTTGTCCATGAAGCATAATTTGACTTCTTCCTTGCCTGTCTGTATCCCTTTGATTTCTTTCTTTTGTCTGATTGCTCTTGCTAGGATTTCAATCAAAATATTGAATAAGATAGGGGAGCATGAACATCTTTGTCTTGTTCCTGATCTTAGAGGAAATAAATGATTTCAATTTTTCTCCATTTAACATGATATTGGCTGTAGGTCTATCATAAATGGTCTTTATGATGTTGAGGTATTTCTCTAATATGCCCATCTTCTCCAGTATTATTTTTTATCATGAAAGTGTTGCACTTTGTCAAAGGCCTTCTTAGCATCAATTGAGATGATCATGTGATTTCTGTCTACAAATCTCTTGATATATTGAATTATACTGATTGATTTTTGTATGTTGAACTATACTTGCATTGGTGGAGTGAAGCCCATTTGATTATGGTGTATTATCTTTTTTATGTGTTACTGAATTCAGTTTGCCAGGATTTTGTTGAGAATGTTTCCATCTATGTTTATTAGGGAAATTGGTCTCCAATTCTCTTTCTTTAAGGTATCCTTGTCCAGTTTTTGTATCAGGGTGATGGTGCTTTCATAGAATGAGATTAGAAATGTCTCTTTCTTTTCTACTTTTTGAAATAGTTTGAGTAGAATAGGTATTAATTGTTCTTTGAAGGTTTGATAGAATTCTGATGTGAACCTATCTGGGCTTGGCCTTTTCTTTGTAGGAGGCTTTTTATCATCACCTCTATTTTGGTGTATGTAATGGGTCTGTATAGATTGCTCATGTCCTCTGGGCTTAATTTTGGTTTGTCACATGTGTTAATGAACTTATCCATTTCTCTGTATTTTTATTTTTTAGGGGGAGTACAATTTCTCAAAGTATAATAATTTTCTGGATTTTGTTGGTATTGGTGGTTACAACCTCATTCTCATCTCTAATTTTTTCAATTTTGCCCTTTGCTTTTTTTCTTTTGGTGAGACTGGCTGGGGGGGGCATCTATTTTATTAATCTTTTCAAAGAACCAGCTCTTATTAATTCATTGAATTGTCTTTTTAGATTCTAATTGGGATATCTCTGCCTTGATCTTGATAATTTCTGTCTCAGTGCTCCTTTTTGGATTGGTATGTTGTTGGATTTCTAATGCCTTGAAATATTTCCTTATTTATTTATTTAACTGAGCTTTCCTTGATTTACTGATGAAAGTGCTAAAGGCTATGAAATTCCCTCTTAGAACTGCCTTTGCTGTATGCCATAAATTTTGGTAGGATGTGTTTTCACCTTCAGTTGATTGTAGGAATTTTTATATTTCTGATCTGATTTCTTTGATAACCTATTGATCGTTCAACAGTGTATTGTTTAGTCTCCATGAATTTGTAATATTTCTGAAATTTTTCTTGTTTTCAAGTTCTAGTTTTATTCCATGATGATCTGATAAGGTACAGGGGATAATTTCTACGTTTTTATATTTGTTGAGACCCTTTTTGTGGACTAAAATGTGATGTATCTTAGAAAAATTTCCATGTGTGCTGAAAAGAATGTGTATTCTGCACATTGATGGATGAAATGTTCTGAAGACATCTTTAAGGTTTAGTTGGTCTATGGTGCAATTTAAGTCCATCATTTCTCTGTTGATTCTTTTGTTTCTATGAGTTTCTTGGTGAAAGTGGGATAGTTAAATCTCCCATAATTATTGTGTCTTGCCCAATGTGTTCCTTTATCTCCAATAAAATTTGTTTTATGAAGCTAGGTGCCCCTGTGTTTGGTGAGTAAATATCAAGTAACATTATGGGTTCCTGGTTGACTCTTTTATTTAGTAATATGTAAAGTTTTTTTTGGTCTCTTCTGATTATTTTGAATTGAAGTCTCATCTGTCCAAAATTAGTGTCACAACTCTTGCCTTTTTTTTTTTTGTTGTTGTTGTTGTTTCCCACCTTCTTGGTGTATTGTTTTCCATCCTTTGTCAGTCTTTTATAGTCTTTATGGGTTAAATGAATCTCTTGGATGCCACATAAGGACAATTTATTTTTTTAATCCACTTGGCCAGTCTGTGTCTCTTGATTGTTAAGACCATTTAGATTGAGAGTAATTATTGAGAGATGCTTAATATTCTACATTAATTTGGTACTTGTTACTATTTTTGATTCAAATTTGGCCTATTTTTCTTAATTACCTGTTGTGTTTATTATTCACTTCTTTGATCTTGTATGTGGGCTTGTCTTACCTCCTCTGTATTTAGCATTTGAGGATCCTCTGAAATGCTGGCTTAGTGGCTGTGAATCATTTAAACAAGACAATTTCATAGAATATCTTGTACTCATGATCTATTTTAAAAGATAACTTCACTGGATAATGTAATCTTCATTGGCAGTTATTCTTTTTCAGAGATTGGGTGATGTCTCTCCAAGATTTCCTTGCCTTTAATGTTTTTGTTGAGAAGTTTGCTGTTATTCTGTTGTGTTTGGATTTGTAAGTGAGTTGGCATTTCCCTCTTGTCACCTTTAGAATAGATTCTTTGCTCTCTAGATTTAGCAGTCTAGTTATAATGTGTCATTGAGGAGGATCTGTTCTGTTCTACTCTGAGGTTTTGAATATTTTAGTTGTATAGGTATCTAGTTCTTACCTTAGGTTTGGGAAGTTTTCATCTAATATTGTTGTGTTGTTGTTGTTAGGTGCCGTTGAGTTGGTATCTGACTCATAGTGACCCTCTGTACAACAGGGGAAACACTATTATAAGTGCTTCTCTGCTGTTCATAGGGTTTTTAATGGCAGATTGATTTTTGGGAGGGGGTTGCCAGGTCCTTCTCCCAAGCCTACAGCTTCTGGTGTTCCCAGGTGGTCTCCCATCCAGGTACTAACCAGGCCTGACCCTGCTTAGCTTAAGAGATCTGACGGGATTGGATGCCACAGGGCTACCACTGCAGGCATCATCTAATATTACTTACAATAAATTTCCTAATGTTCTTGTGTTGTTTTTGGCTCCTTTGTGGACCCCCTGAATTTGTAGGTTTCATCTAATATCTCTTGAAAATTTTGGTCATACTGCTTCATCATTCTTTCTATCTTGGAATGTGAGTAAATAATATCTTGTAACTTTTCCTCAGCTTCAGCAATCGTATTTTCAGCTTTGTCTATTCCTGATAATGAAAACTCTACCATAGTGCCCAGTTTTAATTTTCCTTGTATCTCCAGGACATCTTCTTGATTCTTCTTCAGAATTTCTATTTCTCTGAAGAATTGATCTTCCAAATTAGATACCATTTTGTTCAGTGAATCAATTGCTTCCATGGTGACATCTTTGAGGTCTTTTAGCATATTTATAAGCAGCGTTCTAAATTCTCCTTCATGCATCTCTGAGAATCTGGTTACTCTGACATTATCTCTTGGGGTGCTTTGGTCTATAGGATCTTCCCATCTAGCATGTACTTTCATGTTTCATGTGTTTTTCTGCTGAGGATTATGCATTGCTTGGCCTGGGTGCTAGGTCCTACCTCCTCCATGTGTAAAGAGATTGTCCCCAACATTCCCACAAGTTTGGGCATTGACAGGTCACTGGCACTTCTCTCTCCCTCCTCCATCCCTGTAGTTTCAGCCTCAGTGTCCAGTGCCTAGCTCTTGCTGCAACCTCTGAATTCAGCACTGCTCCCTCAGTTTATCCCCTTCTCCTGTGTTCCCAGACCCCAAATGTACCACAGCCTACATCATGTGTCTTAGGCTCCCTAGATTCATGGTGCTACTTCTCCATGATGCAAGCCCTGCCAGATCCCAGATGCATCTTATTCTGAGCAAGCTTTCTTAGGCTCAGGGTTCCAGCAGTGCTTGCTTCTCTTCACTGTACCCTGAACTCACCACCTTTCAGCTTCCCTCCCTCCAGCTCACTGTTCCAAGGTACTAGAGGCCAGGATGGCAACTGTCCTTCCAGGTAAGAAAAACAACCAACCAAACAAAAAGAACAAAACACTCACAGTCCCCAAGTCCAAGACCCTACAGTGGGCCTGTGTTGTCCAGCCTCTTCCTACAAGAGTCCTGCAGACCTCTGCTTTGTCTACCTTCCCTCCTATCAGCTGAAACTCTCTAAAAGGGCCCTGCCACAGTTTCTTCAGCCATGCATCCTGTTGGGTGTCCAGCCAATTGCCATCAGGGAAAGTCATGCTGGGCCATTGTTCAGCTGTGACCTTTGCTGGCATCTCTGCCTTGCCCTCTGTCAGCCTCTTGCACCAGGGATGGTCCCATTGGGTCATTATTCAGCTGGGCACTCCTGCAGTTGTTTCCTTCTTGTCCACTTCCAGGCACCTAGTGACAGAGATGGCCCCTGGTTCACTCCTCAGTGGGGCATCCTTGCTGGCATCTCTACCTTGCCCTCTGCCCATCATTCACTATCAGGGATGGCCTCACAGAGTTTTACTTTAGCCATGCACCTTCTGAAGGGCTCTGTACCCTCCAAAGTACTCTGCTGCCATATTCCCTGGGGCTTGACAAAGAGAACTTCCAGTATCTTTAGCCTGACTAGAGGAGGAAGTCATGAACCAGAAACTGAGTCCAAACACCTAGAAGTTGGACCCTGCTCTTCTCATCACATCACATCAGTCTCCATTAAAAACTTGTCCTGGTTGCCCCATCATGTGTTTTCTAATAACAGTGCAATTATATTACATATTCTGACTTTGGTTGTTTACATTATAAGAAAACCCATCAATTTCTCTCAATTGTCTCAGCTCAATTAAAGTATTACAAATGAAGGAGACCCAAATACCTCTTTGCTTATATTGAAACTTTAGCTTCCATATTAATATATTCCAGCTTATATTCTTAAGAGCAAAATAAATTGGGACATATAAATGTGAGACTACCACAGATAAATTGTCTTCCTTTTGGGTGACTAATGTGCATTTTATGGGCTCTGTAAATATAAATTTACATTGTAGTTACTACTTGTTTTGAAGAAGTCATTAGAGCCAAACAGATCAATGATCTACGATTTTTAAATTCCTTAAACCCATACTTTCATAATTTACCTTTCAAATATTTCATAAGTACATGTTTATAGAATAGAGTAGGATTTAATATTTGTTGTCAATTCAATGCCTCCTAATGTAAAAAGCATATTGGTTTATTTGTTCTTGCCTGTTATCTCTGGGGGGCATTTTTGACTGTAGTAAATTTTTTACTAGTTAGAAGCCAACTAAACAGAAAACTTCAAATGTTTTGCTTCTTTCATTTAGATGCATGTTGTACATGATAATTTTCTAAGAGATGAGTAAGTAAATATGTATTTCACATTTACATACCTGCTATCCACTAACCACTGTGTTGGAAACTGTAGATATAAAATGAGTAAAGCATTTACTCTTCCTTTGCCAAGGTCCCATTTAGCTGGAAAATTTGATAGGCAAGCCAATAATCATAATACAGTTTTATTTTTCTAAGCTTTACTTAGGAGAAAGGGACACAAGTAAGTAGGTTATAAGGAGGTTTTTATTTAAAAGTCAGTTTATAAAATGTGTCCTAATATCACAAAAACTTTTGTACCTATCTGGACACTGTCCCCTTCTCTAGATATTGTCCTTCATTGTGGAAATTGCCAGACAGAGGAAAGATCTGAAGTCTCCATAAGGTATAATGTAACATATGTTCTTTCTCTCTGACTTTGTAACTGTGGCTCATCTAATTTCCTTTTTCATGTTATTTTCTCATATGCTCAAAGGTTAATACGTTGCTTAATTGTTGAGGTTGTTAATTCAGATCAGTTCGCTTCAAATCAATTCATCAGAATTGGTTCTGATCAGTTCAGTTCAAGTCAGTCCCTCAACCAGCTTACAGTGTGGAGTGTTCTGCCTTCAGCTTCTGTTGAATTTTCCTTTTATGATCTCAGTACATAAGCAGGTTTTATTCATTACTTTTTTCATCACTGTGACCAAGTACCTGATAGAAATAGCTCAAGGGAGAAAGGATTTATTTCAGCCCATGGTTTCAAAGGTTCAGGCCATAGTCACTTGGCTCCATGTTTCTGGCCAGGTGAGGCAGTATACCATGGTGGTAGGAATGTATGACAAAGGCTGTTCACTTTATGGTGGCCAGGAAGTAGGATGGAGCAGTAACAGGAAGTGGTCAGTGCAAAATAAAACCCCAAACCCAACCCCAATCCCCAGTGACCTACTTTATTCAAGCAGGCTCAACCTTCCAGAGTGCCACCACCTCCTAATAGTTTGAATCCATTCATGAAATAAACTTTTCATTAGGTCACAGCCCTCATGATCTAATCATCTCTGGAAATGCCCTCACAGACACACCTAAAAGTGCTAATCTCCTAGACATTTCTTAATCCAATCATGTTCACAATCAAAATTAATCACCACACAGGTAAAACTACAAGCAGGTCTGTAAATGAATTGTCCCTATAATATGTTGATGTTTAATTTAAACAGCTATTGTTCTTCCCTTTCTTTGTTCATTTTTTGTGGAACTTTAGAAAAGTAAAAGTGTACAAATTCTTTTAAAAATCCTTCCTCTTAATGTTATATATACCTTTAAATATATCTAAGTATATTCAAATATAAGAATTCACACATTAGTATATAAATGTGTGATTTGCTTATGTTAATAAATTAATACTAGAATATTAGAATACTAATGAATCTATTAATATATGAATATGCTTTCTTAATTTCTGGGCATAGCACATAATAGCCAACAAAACTTGAAATTATTCACTGTTTCTTCATAGCCTTACAACTCCTCTCACTCCCAAATGCTGAACTGCCTCTTCTGTTTCCTCAGTACCGCCACTCCTATTTTCAAATTCTAGTTCTGTCACCTTCCATTGTATTAATGTGGCTATTTATAATGTCTTTTTAAACTAAAGATACTGTAATGATTTTTATTGCAAACTGTATTCAAAATGTACAGGTCAGTTCACGTCAACATATGTTGTCCTACTGTTCTTACTTTTGTAAACAAAGTACCATGCATGTTGGGTTTTTTAATGTAATTTAGGTCTTTGAGCCTCTGGTGTCTTCATTTGAAAAGATGTTATGAGGAAGGACACATTGGGAAGATCTGGGAAATGTCAGCTCCTTCTCTCCATTCCTGAATTTAAAATTCTATACCTGAAAATTTTTGACTTACTGATGACAGGTTGAAAACTTTAGGATTGGGAAGACTCTCAGGGAAAAAAGGCACTGGTTTGAAGGTGTCATCAGATTTGACTCATATGCTCATGCTCCTCTCCTGCTTTCTGACAATGTGGACAAAGGAGGCTATGCGAAGATGCTGGCACAGGCAGCACAGTGTGGAGCTGAGGGGGTCCTGAATGGAGCAGGAGCCTCAGGGATGGATCCAGGTTTCATAACTAGCCAAGACCATGTTAGATTTTTGACATATGCCTCCTTCATTTTCCTCAGTTCCCAAAATGATTATGAAAAACAATGTATATTCTCTCTAAAAAAATTCACACAAACCTGCTGGCTGAGATCTTATTTCTTACTGACTTCTGCAATTTTTAACCTCTACTTTTTCTTATTACTTTCACATTCTAGTCTAGAGATGGATGAGGCATTGGCAGGTGACTGCAGTGACACTTTTTAATCTTCCCCTGTCAGTTATCTCAAGATTATTTTATTTACCTGCCATTCACTGTCTCATCTAAATCTCAGTTTGTTTCCATGTTTTTAGTGATCCATTTTGGGGTGGGGCAGGAGTAAAGCATTTATGAGGGATCTTTTCAAATACTTAGCAAATGGCATTTCCTTTGAATTGAAAAACATTAGGTTGTTTTATTCACTTCCCCCACCCCAATACCATGAGTGTCCAGGAAAGTCAGAAGAGAGCAAAAGAATTAACACAAGAAAAGAAATACAATTTTGATTTGGGATCTAATTGAAGGCCAGTTATTGCACTTAGTTATCTTGTCTCTTTATCTTCAAATCATTTCAGATGAATTTGTTCTGATCAATTCAGTTCAAGTCACCTCCCAGCTGGTCTACAGTGAGGAGTGTTCTGCCTTCAGTTTCTGTCAAATGTGGAATCATTTTTTAGTTTTTTTATGACCTTGGTATTTTTAACAAATATAGAGAAGTTATTTTGCAGAATGTATCTGAAATTGGGTTTGCTTGATAGACCTTCTTTCCCTCCCTCTCTGCATCTCTGTCTCTGTCGTCTGTCTGTCTGTCTGTCTGTCTGTCTATCTATCTATCTATCTTTCCTTTCTTTTGTGGTACTAGGGGGTTGAACCCAGGCCCTCACACACGCTTTGCAAGTGCTGTACCACTGGGATACACCCCTAGTCCCTTTTAAATGTTTTATGTTTTATTTTCTGTCAGGGTCTTATTAGATTGTGCAGGCTGCCTCAGACATTGAACTTGCCATCCTCCTGCCTCAGCCTCCCAAGATGCTGACATTGCAGGCATGCATCGCCATGTCTAGCTGCTTGATTTTCTTCATGATTAGATTTAAGATACACATTTTAAGTTTAAAATATCCATTTTAGTTATAAATGTTGGTGGGGTACAGAATAATAAGGCTCATGCTATTTCTATTATGCAACTATTACACTGCTTTTGGTTACACTTTCATAAGATATGCATTTTTAGTGTGGGGGGTGCAGGGATAATATAGACTTGATGCTGACTGTCTAAATGTCCCAGCAGATGTATGTCATTAAATTTATTTCAGTAAAGATGATGTTAACCTCCTTGTCAAGGTGTTGTCGGATAGATCTCTCCATTGAAAAATTACCATTATTTTTTATGTAATTTTACAATATTTTGTAAAGTACATTGAGTCTATGTGAATATAATATCAAACTTTCACCTACTCAGTACCAAAATTGGAAAAAATTAGATTAGGATTATTAATTAGGTAATATTGTAGTATTCATTTTCTGATTTGATAAATGTATGTATGTCAGAAAGTACCCTTAGTTTTGGGGAAATAAAAATGAAACATTTAGAATGAAATGCACAAATACATAATTACTAATTGGATAATGAGATTATAGGAGGCAAACACACTATGATGATGGAGGATAATGAGAAACTATACTTGTATAAGGTGGTCAGGATTGGTCTCTGCTCTGAAGAGGTAGATAAGTCATGTCCAATAATGAGATTGAGTAATTGAACCAAATAGGTGAAATTTCAAGCAGCATGTACAAAGACTTTGTGACAAAAAGATATGGTGGGTTCAAGAAAGCAAAAACCATTATTACTGAGTGAGGGATAGTGGTTCATCATGACACTACAAAGGCAAGGCACAGATCACAGAGGCCTGGGTAGGGTGTATAGACATTTGTTTATCTTCAGTACAATAGAAAGTTGATGAGGCAGGGGAATAATATAGTCTGGTTTAGAGTTTAAAATGAATTCTCATTTTTCACAGAATAGATATGAAGAGATAGAAGAGTGACTTTAGGAGACAGATTAGTAGAAAGCTGGGATTTAGCTGAGTTGGTAGAGTGCTGCTCTGCACTATCTGAGGCCCTGGGATCAATCCCCAGCCCCACAAGCATGGGAAAAGGACCTGGAACCCCACTTCTGAAATATTTTGCCATTGAAAACCCTATGAATAACAGAGAAGCACTGACATAGTGCCAAGAATGGCACAGTGTTGGGTAGTGGTTTGTTCTGTTGTACATAGGATCACTATAAGTTGGGCCTGACTTGACAGCACCAAACAAAAACAACCACCACCACCACCACCACCACCACAATGACATTCTGGAGAGAGAAGACATTGGTTTAGAAGGATGTGTGGAATTGAAGATGGAGTATATTTGGCAGATTTAAGACATGTCTTGGGGGCATAATTATGAGAACTTTACCAATGAATATCTGGGTTTAGGAAGGGGCAGAGTGACAAAGGTCCTTCCTAGGTTTCTGATTTGGCAGAGGAAAGAGATTTTATCAGATAGGGAAGACTGGGAAGGGGAAAACCTAAAACTTGTGTTTGGCATGTTAAGTGGGAGATGCTTATGGGAAAGTGTTGCAGAAAGCTGGACTTGAACCCATGACCCTCTGTGTTGTGTGTTGCAAATGGATGCCCCAACACGGCACCCTGTGAGAGACTGAAGCTGGGGAACAGAGCATCAAGCACAGGAATACAAAACAAGAAAGGTTTATTTACAGGGATAGATAAAGGACAGGTAGTTGGGAAAGGAAAGGAAGATGGGGGAGGAAGGCACTCAGCTGTAATCCCTGCCGCTGGGGCAGGGACTCCCAGGTGTCATTCCTTGTCTGGTCTGCAGTCTTTGCCACTCTGGAGGCCCTGACTTTGACTCTTAGAAGCTTGCCTCTCAAAGCCCTCCACCCATTGTTGAGGAGGAGAAGGAGAAGATCTTGTGGACACAGGCAAGCAGGCAGAGGTGAGGATGAAAGCAGGTTGGATGAAGAATGAAGGCAGGATGAGGGTAGGCTGAAAGCTAGGTGAGTCAGGCAAGTGCAGGCCTCTGGTCTTTAAGGGACCAGGGGACAGAGTGAGCCCGCCTTTCGTGGTGTTCAGGTAGAGCTGTTGGGCTCTGGGGTCAGGGATTTTTATCCTTTTAAGCCAACTGTCATCCAACCGTCAAGGATTAACAGCTGGCAAATCAGGGAAGGGCTCGAGGGTGGCACGAGGACAAGGGCTTGTCCAATGGGGAGGCAGATGGAGCTCAGCCAATCAGGCCTCAAGGAAGCCTGAGCTGGCAGGCGCCATCTTGGCCCACTTGATGGGGGGGGGGGAAGCGAGGTACCTGGATGTAGGGCAAGGGTCATTTGCCTTGGATGATAGAGGTCAGTCCTCCAAGAGGACTCCTGGGCTTCTGGGAGCCACCATGTTTGGGAGCTATCTATCCCCCTGGGAAATCCACAACACGAAAGCTAACTGAAGAATCAATATGATACATGAGTTTGGAGGTCAGAATAGAGTCTTGGCATGGAAGTCACTGAAAATAGACACGGTATTTGAAGACTATGGAATAGATGAATAAAGACCAACACTTTGAGAATCCCAGCATCTGGGGGTCTGGTCAAGGAAGATGAGGCTGCAAATAGATAAATAAGAATTGAACACAGTGGTGGGAGTCATAGCAAGTGCACATGGTTATAATGAAGCCAAGAGAGAAGATTGTGGCAAGGGGAGGAGGTTAAAATATTTTGAGCTTATGGGTAATTTGAATAAGAGAAGATTTAAAATGTGATTGACCAATTGGAAGCCATTGGTGATCTTGGAAAGATGGGGATAGAGTGATACATAGAAAATTCATTTGGATGTGAATCATGTATTGTATGGGAGGTAAGGAAGAGGAGGTAGGATGTGTAGATTGATATTTTCAGATGCTGGGAGAAAATGAGAAAAGAGGGTTAAAATTTGAGATAAATGTGTGTGTGTGTGTGTGTGTGTGTGTGTATGTGTGTGTGTGCGTGTGTGTTTAAAGACAGAGAATTTTATTGTATATTCTCACATCTAATCCATACTCTTTGAATAGTTTCAAGGGGCTAAAAAATCAGATGCTGAGTAGAGTTTTGTGAGGATTAGTTTTATGGCTTTTGGGAAAATTATTGAGCCACTGTACATATTATAAAACAACACAAAGCAATAATTTATTATTTTATTTATCATTATTATTATAATTTACTTATTCATCACACTTGTCATTGCTTATGAGTGAAGCATTATCAGTGCTTTCCATCACTTCACAATCATAAATATGATGGTCACCCTATGGACAAGGAGTGGTTGAAAAAAGGAGCGGATTAGAATTGTAAACTAACTCTTTTCCATTTAAAGAATTGCCAAAGCCTGAGTGTGGATTAGATTTGAGAATATTCAGTATATCATGTTTGTATAGTACCAAGAAAAATCCACTGGGAATGGAGAAAATGATGAGGTGGAAAAGAAAAGGAAGGTCTGAAGCCTTCTAGATTAGAAAAGATGGGATCAGGTATACTGATATTTGATACGTTAAGGGACTAATTCCTAGAATCAGAGCCTAAATTATATAGAGAAGAGAATCTGGCAACTTGAAGACAATAAAGGATATACAAAATATTATTCTTGTACTCATGTGAGAGGGCTGGGATTTAGCTCAGTTGGTAGACTACCGCTCTGTAGTCTCTGAGGTCCTGAGTTTGATTCCCAGCACCACAAAATGGGAGAAGGATGTGGTAATCCACTCCTGAGAGAATCCCAAAACAATCAGCCGTTGGAAACCCTATGAGGGTCACTATGAGTTGGACATGATTTGACAGCACCTGACAAAAACAACAACAATGGGAGAGTACGCTAATTAGAGAAATTTGATGTTTGTATTTTCCATTTCAAAGCGAAAGCCATGTGCTAAGTAATATAATAGTTCTTTAATTATGTTCAGCTTGTAGGATGTAAATGTATTGAGGTCAAATCG